>VXAD01008917.1:3938-116307 GCA_013399195.1 Dicrurus megarhynchus | reverse complement strand
TGTTTTACTTTTTTTTTTTTTTTTTGAATCTGAGACTAGAAAGTACATTCTTGTTAAGAAGTGTGCAACTTTTTAAGACTAATCTCCAGAAGGACAAAATTCAGTGAGATAGGAACTTACAAAGGATTACTGCATATGACTACTAACAGAACATGGAAAACAAGCTACTTTGGTAGAGAGCTGGACTGCAGTTAGAATCTGAGAATAAGCACTGCCAGGAACATCCTGTACTCTTGATAAAATCAGCACTAGAACTGATTTACAGCAACTGCTACTGTTAAGTAATAAATGAGCAGTGTCGTACAGCAGAGCTGCAGCTTTATGACAGCTATGATCCTCATGCAAACACATGCTTTCAGCGTGGGAAGAAAAGCAGAAAATCAGAAATCTCTTGAAGTCAGGTGAGTAGTAACAAGGAATCACCTTACTGCAGTAATTTGCTCTTACTGGGTCTTCTGTGTAACAAGCTTCTTGACTGACAACGGTGAATCAGAATCTTTTAGGCTGAAAAGACGTCTAACATCATCGAGTCCAACCGCTAACCAAGCACTGCCAAGTCCACCACCAAACCACACCCCTAAGCACCACACTTATAGATATGACAAAATATGCACTAAATTATCTTCTTCCGTGTTAACAAAGCGGTAAAAAAAGCTGCTAGATTCTATCTTTCTTTACTGCTGTGATTTCTATTGGTGTTTGAAACCTGCAAGTCACGCCTTCATTTTCAGACAACAAGCTGGAAACTGAAAAAAAAGTTATAATTTGCCTTGTAGTACAGTAATTTTATTTCAAGGGCAAAACCCTAAGAGACTTAAACAATAGGAAAATTATAATAAAAACAACAGATCTGTTGGTTCTACTTATAAAACTGAATTAACAGGACTATTCATGAGCAATGCCAGATAAATTTGGCTCATATTCATAGGAGCAATAAATACCAAGTATGTCATTAATATATTATATAGAAAATCAGTAATATGTGATTCAAAATCAGTATGGAAGAATACTTCAATTGATGACTGTCAAACTGTGATAACTTAATCCTCAGTGCAGAAGCATAATATTTGCAAACTAGGACACAATGTTTTCTGCAGTCTAGGAAAACAGAAATTGGCTTGAACATTATTTTTGTCTATCCCTGCTTCAAGTAGCACAGCCAGCATAAAAAAGAAAATTCTTCATATGATTATTGCTGTTTCTAAAACATAATGGAAACAATCTAGATGAATCTTAAAAAAATTAATGAGTGAGACTAATCCATTACAGTAGTATTTCTATCACTGTAGTTGTTTTATATCAGAGTTATCAGAAGCAACATGAATTTAAAGTTTCACAATAAGGCAGCTGATGAGTCTCCCAAATAACTAGTTCATCACCAGCTCAGGAAATCCTCCACGACCAGCTAGAACCGGGTAGAAAGTCTGGTACACAACAGGAGTAGGGGTACCATCCACAAGCACGCCTCCTTGGCTAATGAGCAGTCTCAGTCAGGAAAAGTGAAGCAGCTTTGTGTTTGTTGTGGCTCCACCAGCCACTCTCTTTTATCCCTGGGTTTCTTTGGGCTTGTGCTCATTTCACACGTGCAGCACTTGCATCCAAACTACCTCTGATACCTCAAATTCATTGCATGCATGCAAATTCTGAGTATTCCACATTTAAAAATCTGGCTCATTCCACTGGTCTATTAAAAGGGTAAAAAATAAGACCTGGTGGTTAAGCTATTGTTGAACACAGAAATTCAGGATGGCACTCAGTGCTGCAGAAAGGGAGTCACCCTGCAGAAACCTGACATATTGAGCTATATTGTGACACCTTGTAAAGCCATCAACATCCCTGAAACAAGTACAAGATGTGGGCATGGACATACCAAAACAGCAGATTTGAAAGCCAAAATTTCTAAGAAGCTAATTCCCAGAGGGAAACAGGAAGAGCTGTTCCCTGGAACAGCACTGAGTGCAGGTAGTGGCAAACAGTGTCCCACATCACCATCCCACCGTGCAAAACACAAGTAGAAAAGAACCATAACTGGCATTTCCCCCATTTAAAACATCCCCAAGTGCAACCACAACTCTGGGTCAGGACTGCTCCCTCTTGCCTAAGGGAACAAGGTAAAATCAAGACTTGGTCTGGGGTAACAAAGGAGGATCACTCTCAGTCCCTTCACATGAATTCAGCCCGGCAAACATTCTGTTCCACTACACCAGTCAGAGCAATCCACATCTCCTCCTCCGTGAGTGCCAGGGTTTCATCTGGGATAAACCGCCCTCCCATCAGACAGAATCACACACAATCCACCAGGTGATATCACAAGCAGAAATACAGCTTTCAGTACATATAAAATGTATCCAAATTCTGTCCTCTGCTCTTGATAAACTCTAGAAAGAGTGCAAAAATGTATTTCTAGTAACCTCTTAGCTCACTTGTCAGAACAGGTTTCTGTATTTCTCAGTCTGTTGAGCCTGCACTTAAGAGTAGAATTAGCAGGCAAATACTTTTTACTGGGGTCAGCAGATGAAGGAGTAAGAGATTACTTTTTCTACATTAGAAAACATGCTAACTGTTAAAATAAAACTTCCATTACAGAAATTCACATAAGATAGTAAGCAACATATACAAGATTTAATCCATGCCTTGTGCTCTTGTATATTCACATTAAAATAATATTAAACATGAAAATTAATTTTGTTATTACCCACTGCACAGGACAAACTGCAGACAGGGAGTTAACAGGTGCAACACAATTGACATCAATAACAATACCTTACAAGCCAAGGGGAAATGGTGTGAAAAATTCACAGGATCAGAGAAAAGAAAGGATCATTTCAGACACAAACATCATCCTACTGCTTGCACTCACCACAGAAGTGGTGGATGGGGACTCTCCCCTAACCTCCTTCCTTTGCAGATTGGACTCTGCCTTTAGCTCAGCAATCAGTAAAGGTAAGGATCATAAATTCTTTTTTTTTTAATTAGAAAATTTAGTGAAAGTTAAAACAAAATTTGCATTACTAAAACTCACATAAAATAGCAAACAGCCATACAGGATACTTCTGAAAATCTCTTCATGGACATTAGAAATCACGTGTTGGGTTGGGAGAAAGTATTCCCTTTGTTATTCTCTGGCACTTTATCCCTACAGGTACAATCTGCTTCAGGAAACTCTCCCAGCATTTTCTTGACATGAATTATTTCCATCAACCCAGGGCTATGACAAATAATCATATCTTTTGGATCTGACAATATGGACAATTCCCAAGCTTTAGTTCTCTTCTTTTTGCTAGATTCTTAAAACTGACGTTATGATATATTATTTTAATCCAGATTTGCAGCAATCTGTTCCATAGCTGCCCAGAGATTCAAATTTCTGAGTTCATCCTTCATCATACTAGCCTATAGTTAAGAGTAGGTGAATTCTCTTAACAGCCATACTCTCTACAAATAATTAAATTTACCCTGCTAATAACCCCTCAGCACTTGGGATTATGTACCAGATATAGCCATCTGAGTCTTTTCAATTTACTTTCTTCAAGTCCTTCTACTAACCAAGAGATGCCCACCCTTCCCAATTCACTTTTTTTGCCTGCATTACATTCAGGGAGTCTTTCCTGAACTGTGTGTGCAGTCCTGTGTCAGGCTCACCTCCAGGGCTGCTCTGCTTGCCTTGCCACATCCAGTATCATGAATTACAAATTTAAGCTCTTTAAAACTAGGGATTACTAAATCCAGATTTCTTAAAAGAACAAACCAAGCCTTCCACAATCTTCAACAGTGTCTAGTCATACAAGGCACACATGGGGCTGTAATCTAACCCCAGCTCTCACAGCTCTATTCACTTTAACTCTCAACAAAACCTGTCCTTGAAGACACCCCATTCAGAGCTAAAGTCTTCCTATGCCACCATTTTAAAACAGCTACTTAAATATCTTTAACTGATCAGTACCAAAGAGCTGTTTCATTGGTTACAGGCAAGCAACAGACATCCAAAAAGCCACTGGAAACTGCCACTAAAAACCACATGCACACCAAACAAGTGCAAGCCCACCAGCCGAAGGGAAATCTGCACCAGGCTTTCAGTGCCACCCTGACCCACGGCACTGATGGAGCCTCGTGGCCCTGCAGCTCACAGGGGCTGGCACCCATCGCCCTCACAAGCAGCACCAAGGAGATGCCCCAGGCTAGAAACTGCGCTTTTTTTTTTTGTGAAATGAGTTTAAATTTGCATCAGTTTCCTAATTTAATTCACAAAGCAGTCACAATACTTACCCCACAAGGAAAGCTGTAGAGAAGGGGAGCTTAAGGCCGAAATTACACTGGGGCCTTATTACAAAAGCAGCATTTCATCTGAGAATATTAAACCTCCAATAAAACAAGTATCTCTAACGCATTTTTGACTTTGATAAATTCACTAAATTTCTCCTTCTCTTCAAAAAGAAGAAACTTAAGAGACAAGATGGTGAAAATCCAGACCTTGACATCACTTAGCTTACTATTTTTACTACCCAAAAAAACCTCCCAATATGCAAACCATGTAATCTGCATATTGTGCAATTTACAGGCATATCATTATTGCAAAATGGAAACCCTTTTACAAACTCGTCCCACCAAGAGGCTACAGACAGACAGCAAGAATCAGGTGTAGGGAAAACAAAACCCAAACCCAAGTAACTGATCTGTGCCCCTAAATGACCAGAATCTTTTTCATTTCACTACATTTTCTGCATATTATTTGTCTAATCTGGAGTTATCTCTGAATCTGTACACTGAGAACATTTGGGATATTTTTGAAAAGTGACACCAGGACATAGGAAAAAAAAAGTTTATGAGCTGATGTCAGAATGTTCTAAAAATCTAATCTCTACAGAAACCTTCCCACAAGGTAGCTGGTACAGCTTTCCCAGCCAAGATTTAAAGGGATTACCAGGAAGTGTCCACCTATTGTCATTACACTGACTAGAGGTGTTTTCTACCCATGCTGATACACAGAAAACAGTTTAAGAAATTGTTTTTTCTGGACAGGAACCACGTGGCACCTGTCCACTCTGCATGGGGCCCTCACAGCCCCACAGCACAACACACACTGCACAGCTCCCGGGAGCAGTGATAGCAGAGCAAGATCTGCACGTGATGGTACTGCACAGATAAAGTTATAAATTATACAGTTATAAATTATGACAAAAAATAATGCTTTTATCCCATGCTGGGTTAACTGAGCAGTGTGGAGCACTTCATGTCTGAATATTTCAGGTCTTTACTTGTTCCAGAATCTCTATTATTCACTTGTTGGATCTTTTGCTTTTATTATATCTCCTTTCATACTTCACTGCTTCAAAACATTGCTAATTTATTCTCTTGTATCACAAAAATCCTTATGTATTTTTCTGACTTACTTCAAAGCACTGTTTTCTATCAGTTGGTCTCACAGTGCTTATTTTCTCCATCTTTTCTTCTTGCACCTGCTCATCAAAATGTTCTTTTCTTTCCCCTCCTCGCTCCCAGTTCCCAAGCATACAGGCTTCTACTATTTGGCAGAATTGCATTAAAAGGTGCCTACAGAGAGATGCAGCTAAGCATTTCTGCTTGCTCAATTAAATCAGAATGATTCATAAATTAAGGGAGTAGTTTGGATCTACTCTCCCAGGTAATACAGTCCCTCATATTGAGTTATGCATCAAGAAAAGGAAGTGCATCTGTCTTCCTTCGAGCTTCCTTCAGCTCTGGTTACTGTTAGAAACTTGTAGTCATGGGGAAGAAGAGCTAAAAAGCTTATTGAGGTTTAGTAGGTTCAGATTTAGTGTGGGAAGTATCCGTTGCTCCCTCTGTGCAAATAAAACATAGAAAAACTATGCTTATATTCTCTCTAAAGACAAGACTTCTCCTGAGGCAGCACAAGAAGCTGCCTGAAGCTCCTGTAAGGAAAAACCGTAGTAAAAGAAGGATGTGGATACAGACCACTACAAATCTCTGTATTATTTTGTCTGCCTGCTCTGTATGTGCTCAACCCCACCATCACTGTAGCATCTTAAGACTTGCCTTCATTATGCAAATCCCTTTCACTCTTGTCTATAGAATGGCACATTTCTGCCTGGATGGACAGATGTCAAAGCTCAAAATCTGGTTCACTGGCCAAACTTCCAGGAGTCAGACAGACAAAGGGAAAAACCCTCAAAATTTACTATTCAGATAATTATTCAGGGTGAAAGATTGGATATTTCCAGATGTGTGGTTCTATCTTTGGATTCTTTGAATTGTTATCAACCAAGCACTTTGAAGAATATCTTCAGGATTCTGAATCCAGAAAAGATTTCCATGTTTCTGGCCTGTAACTTTTCTGTCAAGTGATACCACTTACACACACTTAATTGGCAGTTATATTACCTTTAGAAGTGAAAATGTGACTTAAAAAACTGCAGACCTGCACTCATTTCTTGAGGTACACCAGACGACGAGTGCAGTGAACATCAATTACAAATGCACTTCAAAGCTATCTTTTTTTTCATATTACTGCTATTTCACCCTCAGAGATCCTTTGAACATAGGTTGATTTACCCAACACAGAATTGTGTTGAACACTGCATTTTATTGTATGCACAAATGTCAAAGACTATTAAGGACAGATTCAGCCAGTTAATTTCTTTTTTTCTTTTTTTTTACTTTTGACATTAAGAAGGACACAAGCCTAGGTCTCCAGAAGTTGAAAGAACAGAGCTAAGTTCTCAGCCAAAATGTGTCACATACTGGCACTTAAATAAAACCAGATGACTCAACAGAAGACACTGTTTCATAGTTCAAGATATCTCACTTCTTGGCGAATGTAACTTTCAATTGTTTCTTTTTAATCTGACTTTATATGTATATATGCATATTCTTTTTGAAAACTATTTTAATAATTTATGAACTTTGTTTTTTTTCCAAGAAACTGGTTTCAATATAATATTGGGTCTTTTTACGTTTGAAATCAACTCCAGACAGAACCTCCACAGCCAATTTTTTCTTCACTGTTCAGTCTTCAAAGCATAACTTGTATCTGCTAAGTTTGAAAAAGTCTTGACTTTGTTTTACTCTCAGTGTAATAAACCATTGTGCAAGAGTTGAGAATTTCAAGCTCTAACCATCAGCACTTACAATATACTTGCTCAAAAGCTTTCCACATACACAATACAAACTTCTGATTAAAAGAAAGTCTTATAATTACTATTCTGTAACCTGAAATTACATTGACACATTTCCCTAATGATTTAAAAACACACTAGCAAATTGTTTGCTATACATGCTTCCATTATATTTTAAACACTTAATGCCTTGGACATTTCATCACATGCTCTTTTTATTTTTGAACAGCACATAATTTTCTCATGTTTTGAAACAAAGCTTGAGTAATTTATTAATGACTACCTTTTTCTCTTCTCTGTAATGTTTTCTAATGTAAAATTTTAGGAGTTTCATATCAGGTTTGTTTACTGAAAGGCATTTTTTCCTGCTTGTTCTCAAGTCCTCAGCAGATTCATGTTACAATGGCACATTTACAGTGTCATGTTAGGAAAAAGGTAAACACAACCTCGATCATGGTTTGAATCTGATAAAACACTGCAGCTTCAGTAACATCAACATTATTACAAAACTAATGGTAAAGGACCACAACTCTTCTATGTTACCTTTTAGGGGCAAATACTCCAGAGCCTTCCCTAAGGGCAGCTGGTGCCATAAAGCACTTCCCCCCTCAGTGGTGGAGCAGTCTGTCTTTGTGAGGACACTTAGGAACAGCCCCCCACAGTGCTCCTTCGGTGCTAGAAACTACTGAGCTTTCTCATGTATTGACTGCCACTGGCTGCTGCTCTTCAGTGGATTTGTTCAAAGGAGTGAATCAGCAGCAGAGGCTCTGGTGGATTCCCCAAAATCCGGCTGCTACTCATGTCTGAGCAATAACAGGACAGAGTATCCATAATCATGCTGATGTTTATTATTAAAAGACCTATCCAAAAATAAAATTTGTCTTACCAAAAGGAGGAGATTCTCTCCCATCTTCCAGTCCTGAATCTCGCTCTCTGTCTCTCTTTCTGTGCTTGTGCCCGCGGTGCCGATGGCGTCGGTGGCTTTTCCGTCCACCCAATGGCACGTGAACCCCAATGAACAATGTTCGATGGCCTACAGGTAAAAAAGGTACCTTTGAGAAAGGAGCTATGGCAACGTAACAACAATACTAACAACCTTAATAGCATTAATGCTGTAATTATTATTATAATTTTGAAGTTATACCATATTGATTATTCTAATGTTAATAGTCATAATAGTACTGATTTCAATAATGATGATTAAGCATCACAGATACACAACCCCTTGATACAGGAAGAAATCCCAGTACTGAAGTCCTTATAATGTAGTGCCAGATTTATGTTTTTTTCCTTCAAATTTGCATCGTTGTATGTGAATTTTCATTAAAGCCAGACAGGTGTTCTGTTAAATGTCTTCCAAAACAGTAACATGAAGAGACACATGGATCTCTTTGGATTGAACATTTGGTAAAGTTGCTGTTTGCTTTGTGTGTATAAGAACTTTACCAAACTCATTCCTATTTATGAGCCAAACCCTGACAGAATTCTTGTGGGAAATTCACTGAATAGAAAACGAAGAAAAAAAAAAAAAAGATTGAAAAAAACAATAAAATACTATGTAAGCAAGAGAACAAATCCCTATACAACTTTATGTGCTCGCATCCTAAATACATTGCTGGTAGCTTAGGGTGCTTTCACTTCTTCTGTTTTATTTTTTTAAATACATAAGAAGGTACATATTGCATGCCTGCTGCCTTCAAGACTGAGGAATTTTATGTTGCTGATCAAGCCCAAAATATTTGGCTCTCTTAGCTATATGGGCTAACAGGATCAGAGCACAGTAAAGCATTTAGAAGGGGGAGGGCACAGCAGAATTGTGCAGAAAGAACCTCTAACCAGAACAAATGGGAAAGGAATCATGACTCACTACAGGCAGGTCTCCTACGTTTACTCAGCAGAAAGACATAGCCCAGATTACTCATCTCAAATAACATTATTTTCTCCTTGAAATGAACATAATACAGCTCATGGATAATTGCTGCTTTGCTGTAATCATTCAGCAGTGTCAATCATCTGAAAAAGGTCAAGAACATTAAGCTAAGGTAGCACAAGATGTGTAATCCCATGGAGACTCCAGAGGAGGCAGAAAACACAGCAAGGCAGCATGTGTCACAAAACATGAAAGAAATTCAAGGCTGACAGGAATTCTCTGCAGAGACAAAGCTAAAAAAGCTGGAGAAAAGACTCTGGACACCACACTAGTTACTTCCTTAACTCTGATCAGTGTAGAGGAGACTAGGAAGCAGAGGCATAAATTTTTGAGAGACTAGTCTTGTAGAGTCAGGAGAGTTTCCTAAAACAATGCCCATGAGTTGAAAAATATTTATTTATTAAATACCTCTTTCTTCTTGCTTATTACATTTAACCCAAGAAGTGGTTTAAAGAGAACTGCTACTTTCGTGTATTTCAAATGCATTGCAGTCAGTAGTGCATGACACAAGGAAAAATGCATTAAATAAAAAGAACTCATTAAAAAGATACTGAAGGACATGAGTAATGTAGCACTTTACATTTCCTTGTCCCCCTCCTTGGATAGAAGAAAAAGCAAAACAACATTTTGAAAGGAATGGATTTACCCTTCCTGAGACTTTAGCAATTTCCAGAAGTGCAAATAGATTGCTTTTTTAATTTAGTAATTTGGTACATTCCTGCTGCTTTGTGACAGAAGTGGGCATGCTTATCCTAGTTTTCTCCCACGTCAATGATCAGATTGTACCTGCATCAGGAAATACTGATTGAGACTCACATTTCAATTAATTTCCAGGGCTGAAACCAGGACTGGAGTCCAGACTGTTCTTTATTCAGTACACTGGGAAACAGTGCCAGAACATTTGTGTGTGTGCGAATGCCACAGCAATTTTCCTTATACAGACATAATCAGTTCACATTGAAAAGATACAGGAACCTGGAAACTGAAATAGATAACCAGAAAAAAGCAAAGTGGATTTTACTCTTTCTGTGTGAACCTACTGAGACCAGCAGAGTCCTACCTTGCCATAAATTCAATCAACATATGGAGGAATGTAGGTGCTTGTAACAAGGTTCAGACAAATAAGAGGAAAAGAAACTGACAGGGGAAAAGCAATAGTTTTCTACAGAAAAATCATAGAGCAAAAAGCAAAAAATCTGAGAATTAAGTAGTTCTGGTTTATTAAAAGATCACAACAGTGGAGCAAAAAAAAGACCATCTGGGAACAAAAGAGTAATGAATTCTAAATTGCTGACAAAATGACAATGAATGATAGAAGCAGCAAAAAAAGAAAGAGGAAATACAAAAGAAATCCAATTACTGTATTACCTTACTTCAAGTAACCTTTCCATGGTAGGTATTATGAACTTGAGCCCAGAATGTAATGTACGTTTTTCTGTACCAATTGTCCAAGGCATTATTAAACAAGAGTTTCCAGCAAGCTCTCTAAATTTGCCAAGACCAGAAGGTCAAACATGGATAGAGCAGGGCAGACCTCAGCAATAACTGACTAAAATTTCTAAAAAGGAAGAGCATCTATAATTGAGTGAAATCAGGATCAACCAGGATATCCACTATCCAGGATATCCTTATAAATAATAACTGATTGTATATGGGCATTTCTTTCATTTATCTTTAAGAACTTTTTTGTGTGTTTTATTATTTACTTCATCAGGATGCCAACTAAAAATGACTGAATATTGCTCAAATATTGTAAAATAATTCTGCTCTGCCATACATTTTCACAGCACCTAGCTCAATTAGATCATAATTTCGCATCCTTTTGGCAAGGCTACAAAGACACTAAAGCATGGGAAATAGTAACAACTGTAAGTTATAGTAGACTACAAACCACTGACATCAGGTACAACCTAACAACCATTCTCACACAGAACTGACACATGGTTTAAGAGGTGAACATAATAGGTTGCTCTCCCTACCAAAGGGGTGTGTTTTCTGTGTTAAAATTGTTTGTGGAAGAATGGGAGGTACTGGGGCAAAAAAATCTGTACTCTTAGCATTCCATTAAAAAGATCTTAATTCCACTAAATTAAGGGAAACATTTACAAATCCTTTCTCTCCATCTCCATTTTCCCTTGAAATGTCACATCACTCAAATAATTGTAATGGGATTTCCAGAAGTACCTAAGTCATCAAGCACCATCAATTATAATGGGTTATGTGTTTTCAGAGCTTCAGAAATCCCACTACATTTCTTTTTCCTTCCATTTATTTAATGCATAAGATAGGTAGCCAGGATAAGCTTCTGGTTTTAAAGACCCAGAATGCCAGGTTCTGAAAACCATTTCTAGATGCTACTTCTGTCATTTTCAAGGAATATGCAGAAAATGCTTGCTATTCTGAGCCTGGTTTTTTAGATGATTAATTTTCTATTGGGTTCTTAAAATAAATTTAAGTGTAAGGAATAATTTCTCCTTTGAAACACAGCAACCCAAAACAACACTTCTACTTGGATTTTATTCTGAGAAATGTCTCTGCAAGACATATTCATATTAATAATGTATATTTCATATCTCTCTTTTCTAGGGCAATGAATTCATACCTCCACAAACTGAAGACATTTTTTCTTCAAAAGTTCTGGGGGAGATCCTGATTTTTACACACGGCTATATGCACTTTCATCTGTCTCAAAAATAATTATAATTAACAGGATCCCTTTTAAATATTTTATAATATAATTTGGATTTAATGTAATCCTGTAAAAAATTAAAAGAATGCTTTATAACAAGGGTTGTTACTTCTTCACCCCTTAGAATACTTTAACTCAAGGAGTGTTTTAATGCTTTGATGGTAAACCACAAGTTTCTTATGCTATAAATGCATACATCTGAACTACCTTTATATTCTGGGTTTTGTTCCCCAGTTATGTGCAATTTTATTCAGAATAGTCTCTTTTTATAAATAATCTTTATACAATTTACCTGTGAATGTGTAGCATTGTATAAAGGTCATTGCAGAGCAGATCAATTCAGTGCATTGCATTTCTTTAATAAGCTTTCACATTGTAAATAACCTTTGTGCATTGCTGTATTTTCTCAGAGGGTCTGTTTTTAAAAATTATTTGCTCCTGAATCCTAATACTGAAAATACTACTGCATGTGTTCATGTTTCACTTTCCCAGCAGCCCATCTGGAATAAAGCAACATTTTAGTCCAGACTGTGTTTTTGCAAGAACAATCATAGTCTTTCTACAATAAAACACTACTGATGCTAATGTAAGGTTAATAGAAAAAGCTCAGGAAGACCAGATGAATCCTATGGCTCACTGATACCTAAACCAATTCTGACTTTTAAAATTGTAACATAAATTAAATACAGCATAAACTATGGAGAGGAGCAAGCCTCTCTCAGGTCTCCATGTTACACCAGGAATGTGGAACTCAAGTGGGTACTTTAGAGCTCTGTAGTGAACCAGCCAAGTTGGTGGCAATTGTACAAAAAAATTACTGCCCTGGATCTGAACATCCACGAGCACCAGATGCTCAGGGTACATGTGCCTCTGCTGCCTTCCACCTGGGATGATCTGAATCTGCCTGAGGCACCTGCTGACACCAAGGCTTTCAGATCCCTGCTCACAGGCATGGAGGGAAGGGGCAGATAAGGGAACAGATGGGTCTTGAAACACCTCCAGAAAGAGCAAAGGCAGGCTTCTGTGACCTACTGAGGAAACACACTGCAAAAGCAAGACGCCTTGAGAGAGAATGCTTTGCCAGGGGTTCAAGCCAAGTCTCAGATGACCGCTGACCTCAGCAGGACCAGAGGGATTTCTCCCTCCTCTGGAAAACACTCAGTCCCTTGAAGCCTCTTTTATGCATTGACAGCTAGAGCTGAACCAAATGCAATTTTTCATCCTCTCAAAAATGGACAGTGAGGTAGAGACAGAATACCATCAGCCCATGTAAGGTTAAAAAATTTGCCTTTTTCCTTATAGGAAAAAAAGTGATTTTGGTGAATTGTGTAGGAGTAGAGAGTACATGACTCATGATTCATTACTGTAGTGCAGCAGGGAGGCAGAGCTGAAGAAAAAGCAGAAAGGACAAAAGCAATCCTTCCTAAATTAACAGTTTACATTGCTGTTTGTGGTTATGCTTTGCCCAAAATGCATTTTTCACCTTTTTGCCATGCTATAATTTGGAGGAACTGACAAGAAAACCTTCAAAAATTGTTTTAGATTATACATGTAATCTATATTGTAGGGTAGATTACAACAGAAATTATATAGAAAAAAAATTAAAACAATATGCCTGGACCAAGATAACATTAAGGACATATTGAATATGGAGGATAAGGGCATCTCATTGAAGTCATTAAAGTTAAGAACCTTTTAAAGAGCCTCGATCACTCACTGCTATCCCAAAAAAATCTTGCCTTTTAACAAAAGATTTTTCCAGGTTGTGGGTGGGCTAAAAAGTCTTTTTAACCAGCACTTATGTTCCAAATTTCCTACATTCCTCCAGAGGAGTCCAGAGGTGTTGTATGTATGGGTCGATCACGACATCAGGACCTTGCCAGACAAA
This sequence comes from Dicrurus megarhynchus, assembly GCA_013399195.1. Lineage (NCBI taxonomy): Eukaryota > Metazoa > Chordata > Aves > Passeriformes > Dicruridae > Dicrurus > Dicrurus megarhynchus. The sequence continues at coordinate 102,688 of VXAD01008917.1, read as the reverse complement.
AGAAGAAAAGCCAGCAGACACGGAATGTAAAAGGACCTGGCTCAGATACACAAGCTCTTTCCACTGATGGACAGAGAAGCTGTGGTTATTGGAGGGAAGAATTTGACCTATATTTCTAAATTAGCAACAAGCCAAAAAAAAAAAAAGCAACCTCAGTACTAGTCCAACTGTGTGTTAAAAAAGCAATGTTTCTGTCTTCTGATGCTGCAATTTAGAAGCTTTCACCAATAATGGCAAATTGGTTTATGTCAGTTTCATCTGGGATTTCACAAAGTGAAATATTTGAAAATATTACTCCCTACAAATACTGAAAAGTTTTCCTGTCTGTGAAGCTCAGAGCAAATTCAAACTAAATTCACAACCAAACCTTACAATCAGCTAAAGACTGTGGTGTTGTTCAACCAACACTGTGGCTCTTTTTTGCTTCCATTATTTCATTATTCATCATTTCAAAGAGATTTTCTGAACATATCCTTCAGAGTTATTCATGAATCTTCAAGGTGAACCACCTTCCCACATACATAGAAACTCCTGAGAAGGGACAAGAGACCCATGCAAAGGGATCAAACCAGGTGACTGCCAAGACAAAAGGAGAAAAGTGAAATCTCAAGGAATATTGAATTACATAGGAAAAAGAAAACAAAAAACTAGATGAGAGGCAGTACAGAAACATGTGCCTTAGAAATCACAAATGCAACAAGCTCGAGTATGTACTACCTGGTAGGCAACAAAATGGAAGAGCAACCTTGCAGCTAGAGACTAAGCCAAATCATTCCCCGACTCTGCTTCCACAGCTTTTATTGTGCCCGTCTAAGTGCAGTGAACATCGCTGCAAGGAGCACAAGCGAGGTCAGAGGGAACGTCAGGATGAGCAGGGCACCCAAGGGAAGCACAGGCAAGGCAGCTTGGAGCAGGGGATCTGCACTGACATGCAAACAAATTATTTGCAGCAGGCTGTAGTATCCTGAGAGCCAAAGGGAAGGGAAATCTTGGTTGATGTTCCTGTCTGACCAAGCAGAGCTGGTATCTGACTTGCTTCTACATTGAGGCACGGGTGAATCAAGGCCACATTAATGTACTTTATATTCTCTCACTCCTATGAGCTGCTAAGTCCTATTAAATTTCAGGTGAAAAATGTCAGTGGCAGAGAGGTGTACTATGATGTTATTTCTACCAAAAAGGTCCAGTCTCTGAGAATAAAAGGCTACTTAAAAAACTATAGCCACTCAAATTTCTACTAAATAATAATATATGGAGATTAGCATTTAATCACAATGAGGTTTTCAGTATATTAACCCTAACAGTATATAATCAAAATTTCATGAAAATTATTATTAAATTATTGTCACAACTAGAACACATCTTAAAATAAAACCAAAAAAAACAAAAATAACTATTTTTAAAAGAGAATCATTAAATACTCTGGAATTTCACCTTTTTTGTTCAGCAGGACATTTACTACAAAAACTAATCTTCATGCAGGTTGTTAATTGCAAAATATCTCTACAAAATTAAAAATTAATTTTTGATTTATTAAGTTTAAAGCCTCGGCTTCTGCAGCATTCTGCGTTGTGCTAGGGATATTTATATTCTAATTAAGCTTGAAGGTTTTTTGTGACTTTCAGTAAGCAATCCACGTAATCTGAATTTTGTCAAAAGTGTCAGGATGCATATTCTGATGTACAGTGATGCATATTCTGGATACAGTGTTTTACGTGTCCTCAGAGACATGAAACATGGGAAACTCGATTTCCCATGAGGCAAATTTTCCCATGCCACTTAGGCAGCTTAAATGAATGAAACATAAAAAGCTTAAGCAAAATCTTGACTTCCCTGAATCAAGGATTATTTTCCAATTTTCTCCAACAGAGACAGAATTCATCCCTGATTCATGCTTGGACCTTCACCTAACAGTCTAATCTCCAGCCATCTTCCTGTTGAAGCTGCTTCTCAAACCAGGCCACAGTAATACCCATGGCAGTTCTGAAATGCTCTCACAAAAATCCTCCACCTGCAGCTGACCACCTCCAGCAAGGATGGCCATGGAACAGACACTTTCCCTCTCAGCTAATGTGGTGGGCATAAGGAAAAGACCTTGGTCAGAGTGTATTTAATGTCAATCCATTTGCATATCTATATAGTCCAAAAGTCTCAGCATGTGACCTGAGAGAATCGAAGATCTCCAGCACAGCGCAATCCAAGTATTTTTGACCTAGGAGATAAAAAGCAGGTGTATGCATTTGATCAGAAAACTGTTCTTACTGAGCATACACTGGAGCAATGGCAGCCAGCCAGAGACAACCCCATGGAATAAGCTGAGAGCAACGTCGATGTGCACATCTGTCCATGAAAACTTGCCTTGCTACTCTCAGTACAGGTACATGTACAACCTGTCCTTTTGCAATTAAGTACTTGAGCATCCAGAATCAGTGCCCAATTCTCATTTAGGAGTTCCACCACTGATAAAAATGAGAGCATATTTATTTCAGTAGAATTTTTGTCAGTACACACATTGAAAGATAACATGCAAAACAGGTGATTATAACCACGGAAGATAATCTTTTTTTGCTTTTAGAAATGCTTTCTCTGTCCCTCCATTAATGCAACAGTCAGACAAATGACCTATTCAATATTAGTGATTGATTCTGACCTTACAACTCACAAAAAACTAATTACGCGGAAAAATAATTCGTGCTGAAAATCTGAATGCCAAAGCTCTGCAAACAATTCACCTCTGAAGCACTACAAAACTTAAGTAAAAAGATACAATTTGAAGTACTTACTGCAAGTATCATTACTGGCACTAATATGAGCATCACATCCCGTAAGTACTGCAGTTCCTGTCTTATGTTCCCAAATTTTTACTATACTGCTCAGGGAAAGAAAACACTGATCTAGAGAGACTGAGGCAAAAATCTATTCTTGTGTCTGTTCTTTGAGGCAGGATTAATCACCATATCTTCATGCTTTCAACAAGAAATGTACTTGCAATATACTTGCACAAGGACTGCCTAAAATATGCAAGTCCAAATATTTGCTAGGCCGAGAAATTTCAGATGGAAGTTTTAGTACACATTCCAATCAGTATTTCTGAAGTTCAAATATTGATAGTGTAAAATTAAAAAAAAAAAAGGACAAAACACTTACAATTACAAGATTTAATAAGAAGAAATTGAATACTGATTTTCAGATTTAAACCTGTAGTTCTTCATAGGAATTGCAATTTTTGAAATGTTGCTGTCATGGTGCCATTGAACCTTAAACGCTAGCAAAGCTAGTCTTCCCCAGAATATTCAGTAACTACCTATTTACATTTTTAAAACATAAACCCAATTAAATGTCTGTCAAAAAGCTAATTACATAATATGTATTAATAGTCTGATTATATTCTAAGATATGCAATTAGCACCTGATTTTTTAATTTCATATTTCATAGTTGTTATGTCATTAGGAAAAAGGTACATTTTTCAGCAGAACCCAACACAATGTTCAGTGAATAAGACAGACATTTGTGAGTCACATTCACTGTTTCCAGGGGAAAAAGTGCCTAGATGTACTGCAAAACAAATGGACATGCTGTTAACAGCAACTGGATATTAAAATCTGCAATCTCTTCAGAACTTATTATGTCACTTGGTATTTTTGAATGTAGTGATTATATACTTAAAGACAAACTGATCTGAACTTAAGAGTGAGCATGAAATTTATCTGAGAAAGCTAACTGCATTATGAAGAATTGATTCTACACAGAAAAATTGTTTTCTTAGAACATTATGAAACATGGGGATTTTATTTTTAATAAAAGCAGATTCATTTGCTAACTGCAGAATTTTTCAGTATTCTAAATTTAATTCAATTTAAAATGATGGAAAGATTGTGGGAGTGCCACTGCCATGTTCCAATTTCTATTGATAACATCCTAGGAGCAGATCTTTGAAATAATATTTTCACTGATATTTCACAGGAGCAACTCTACACATATAGGATGGTGGGGAAAAAAGTAATTAAATACAGTTCTTAAATTATGTTCCATGTAGTCACATGTGGAACATCACGGTAATTCTTGTCGCCCTGATTTCTGCAGTGCTTAGGTATTTTTAATTCTGTGATAGAAGTTCTCATGCATTTTTCTGTAAACATAGCTATGTTTGTCTAACTGTCCTTCCTGTTTTTCATTCTTTCTTCTGGGCGGAGATGTGTGATGGGTATTTCCTTTGACCAGTGTGATTGAGGGGCAGTAATTTCCTCCCTCCAATCCACAGTGGTTGTTAAGAAGGTATATAACTGTCTGAATAAAGAGGCCAGCCCCTTTTGGCCCTTGGCTGGCTGAGTGTCCTGACATGAGTCTGGGTGTCTTTCCTCGTGTCCGCGTGCAACAAATTCTGACAACCTTAATGCTTGAGTCTACTCATGTGGCTGAGCTTAAAGATGTCATTCCCCAGAAAGCTGTCCATTTTTAAAATGCCACCTTACCATTGTCAATAAAGTGACTCAGCAAAAGCATATTTTTGTGGGTAGACTCACCCCACAAAAGCTCTTTGGATCAGTACCATGGAGAAAGAGAGACAGGGAGCTCCCGCTCTTCTACTGGGTGTTTCTCTAAGGACACCAGATACAATGGTTTCTCTTTGGTCAAGGATGCGACCAAGGGACTGAAGACCACAGAAGATTAAATATGAGATGCAAAATAGGAGGTTTTGTGCCTAAGTACAACACTGTCATTGCCAGCCTGACCCACTGGCACTCTTACCCCTGGAGACACCAAAACTCTAAATGCCAGCCTGAAAACATCTTCCCTGAGATCTATCCTTGCACACACTCAGACTTCCCCAGACTGAGTGGAGAGCTACCTACCTCATACATGCTACACTGCACAAGGGTTAACATCCTTCTGTGAGAGACCACCTCATACAGACACAGACAGGCCCCTTTCAAGTGCAGCTACATCTGCTTTTTGAGGGAGGCACTGCTGAAGGAAGCAATAACAGGGAGTTGCTGTGTAACATGTTGGTATTTCCATGAAATCATCAATATGGCCAATATGTAGCAGAGAACACAGAGTTCATACAGACAGAGAAAAAAAGAAAAAAAATTATGAAGTAATCAATGGCAGGCATTTAGAAAACTCAAGTTCCTGCATAGACTGAGATATTTCTCTTTAGAACTGAAGCAGGGAACTTTTCAAATGTAGCACGTTGATCTTAGTAATTTTTTGGGCTAGTTCATGTGGATCTGTGTGACAGAGACAGGAACCTCCATGTCCCACTACAAGAAGCTAACAAAATCAGTCAGTTCCAGTCTCAGGAAAGGGATATCATATGTGCAACAGAAACTCATTTTCATCATAGCTATGACTTGGGGGCTCACACAACTCAATGCAAGAGTTTAAGTACAGTAGTAACCAAAGTTTGAGATACACTAAACAAATAGAAATGCAACTGACTCATTAGACCAATATTATGAAACAGCTCTCACAATTTCTCACTTTCTTCTACATGGTCATGTTAGGTGGTTTCCACAGTGGTATCATCAGGTATGTGTCCGATCTGTGACACTCCAGAGTATTTTTGTTCCGCTGAAGATGTGGCTAGGCAACTACATGAGGATTGTAACGCAAATGTAGAAGCCTTTATAAGTACTAAATCAGCAATCCTGCTTGTATTTGCATATTTGAAAGCTTAAAAGACTTATCTAAAGTCACACATCCATATTTACAGGACTTGACTATAGATCACCGAAAACTAACAAACTCCTTCCACCATCATCTGTTTCTGGACACTGCTGTGAGAAGAAAGTAATATTTCTCTTTTAAAAATAAATTATGAGATTCTATTCTCTTGTCTCTTTGCATCCCTGCTCAAATCAATTAGTATACACATTAGAATTATATTTCAGTACTTTCAGAAGAATGTGACAACATAAAGCACAGAATAATCATCCCTCACCTTCTAGATCTTCCTTTTCAAAATGTGTCTTGAGAATGGAGCGAGTTCCACCTCTATCCACAACAGCCTCTTCATCATTTCTCTACAAAAGAGAAAAAAGGACAGCTAAGCTACTTTTCATTTGGAAACTACTGCCAAGATTTTACACTATTGTAAAACAAAGAGGTTTTTAATATTTAATTATTGATTTTTCCAACTCAAGAACGAAAAGGTGTTTAAGAATTTAATTTTCCTTATTAAAATCTATTTCTTATGCATCAGTTTTTACTGAGGTGTGATTACAGCTAACTTTGATGTGCAAAACTTCTCCTGGTAAAACCTGCAAGATGATGAGTAAACACTGGTTACCAGAAACCAAGAAAAACATGAGTCAATAGGACAATGAAAGAGATGAGAGAAGAAATGTCTGACCAAGGCAGCTTTATTCTCGTTCACCTGAAGTAAGGGGTTGCACATGGATTTTTGTCTTTACACCAGGATCCTGAGCTACATGCAGAATTCCCAAATTATTATTACTAAGACTCCTTATACTTTGGCAAAGCTAGACAATAATACTCAGTGACAATATGGTAAGAAATAAAACTAACACCATGAAAACAACTGGCTTCACTTGTGAATTGCAAAGACTTTGCTTTTCTTTACAAACATCAAGCTGAATTTAGTATAAAGGCAGGCAGCACTCACTAAGAGCAGAAAACAGAAAAGCTGTTCTTCCTCAGGAACATATCCATGTTTAATTTTTAGTCATACATGCATTTTAACTGTACTCTCTACTGCACTGTAAATGTAATACGTTATCAACTAGTGTATTGTACTCAGGCTAGGTAAGCTGCAGAAATTAGTGATTTTGTCATTTCTGACATGAAGAAAAAGAAAAACAACACATTTCCCTGAGCAGAAAAATCTTCTGGGAGTTCAGCAACAAGATGCTAGATGCTGTGCTAAAATGAGTATTCACTAAAACTCTATGAGTTTGACATCACTTGTGAAAAAATCCAGTAGCCAAATACAGTCTATGTTTCACAACATGAATGGTTTCACAACATGAGCGGTTTCCATTAAATTATTATGAAAAATGATGCATTATACAAAAGTATCAATATATATATCATGGATATATATTTACTTGTCACTAGTAGAGGGGTTTTAGTAAGTGATATTAGAACTAGAACTCCTTGATTTCAACGTATAAAATTGGTATCTAAATGCAAGTCTGAAGCAAGAGGATTTAAATACCAGTGTTACATGATAAATATGCACCTATATATAGAATGCAATGGAATATAATAAGAAATTAAACTCTGAGCACCTCTCCTTAAAGATCAGATGCCCAAGGCAAAAAGATTCACTTATATAGCTGGATGTGGTGCACTCTGGATGTGAGGTTTTGTTTCAGGCTCCTCTCTTTTTTAAAAATAGCTGTCATGCTGTAGCTATCTTACATACAAAAATCCTATGAATGTGTCAGCACCAAGCATCTGGGCTGTTAAAGAAAGAAAGACCAACTGTTAAAATGACTTTATTAGAGCTTTCCCACAGATAATAGTACATAACTAAAATATGACAAAAAGAAATGGCCTTCTATTGAAACTGTTTTGTCTTTTAATAATTTAGAATTAGCTAAAAACCTGTTAAGATGTACCAGGGAAGTATAACTTTGCACAAACCATTTGACCATTTTAGTAAAATGAATCCATTATTTTAAAGCAGATAGATGTAACAATGCCATGCCCCTGGGTGAGTGATTAGGCAGGATGACAAAGGCCAAGTATTAGAGCCATATCATAAGTAATGCTACTCTAGCACAAGACATATGCTTCAGAAATGAAGCAATGTTAGGGAAAATTTACAGTGGGGAACATACTAAATTGCTGGACAGTTTAAAGCCTTTACAGATTATCTAAGTAAATTAAATACAAATTAATTCATTAATATTTATCAAAATATGCTCATACACTTTGACTTCTCCTTTCCCATGTGCTCAATTTTCAGCTTCTGGCAGTCTTTTGCTTCTCTGCCTCCTCTTCCTGTAATGTCACAGCAAGTCTCAGCCTTGCCTCATTCTCAGAAGTGGGTTTATTCCATTAATATTACAGGGAAAAACAGCTTAATTGGGAGTGCTGTGTTGTTAGCAATTCACTTGTCAAACTCTGAGCAAAGTCCAATTAAACAGGCCTTGCACTGAACATGCTGACTTCCCAGGGAGCAGCATGAAAGCCACCTTGCATTTACCAGTACGAGAGTTATACTGCATTTACTCTAGAATTAATTTCTGTGATTCTTGTACTGTCCCCTTGGAGGGGGGAAGTGAGACAAAGGTTCACTCGTAGTTTAGTGCTTAAACTCATTGGACAGTGAGGACTATTGCAATACAAGTAAAAACAGATCCCCCTTCACTCTCCCCTGGATAAATAGAGACTGGAAGCCTGATTTCAATTAGTAATGCTCTGCTTTTTATTAGAATTTCAGGAAAACTATGAACCTATTATTTTTAAGTGCTGCAATAAATGAGCATTTGAAACTGAAAGTATAGGCAAGATTAACCATAATACAGTCATGGAAGACGGAATTCATGCCAACCAAACTCCACACTAACATCCTCAAAGCCATGAATCCGTTGCAGTTTCAGCGGGTTCAGAAAAAGGTTCAGCATAAGAATAATGAAAACTAAATGCTCTTCATTGCCATGCCACATTTATGTCAGAATTCTACCACTTCTTCCTTTTACCCCATTTGAAGATGATGAAGGTAAAACATTTTACATAGGGCACAAATCTTCAAGGACTGGAGTATTGAAACCATACAGACATACTGCAGTGGTCTGCAAACAAATGTGGGGACGCACTGACCAGGTACAACTCCTTGGAACTGTCCATTATTGCAATGAGTTGCTTGCTGAGTCCAGTGAACACTGTGGTCTACTGCTTTAAGCATGGGAGAGGGATCCAGGAAGTCCCCGAGTGCTTATCCTGGATCTGCCACTGACTTGCTGTGTGGCCTTGGAAAAGTCACTTAATCTCTGTGCCTCAGCTTCCCCATCTGTAAAATAGGGATAATAATACTTACTCATCTACCTTCCTCACTGGGTTACTCTGTGCCACAATAAATATTCACACAGCATTTCAGAACTGTAAGGCACTACAGAAGTGCCAAATCATTCAATTTAAGAAATTTTACCCATGTGAAGAGATAATGATAGGAAATAACAAATTGATAAAAAACAATAAGGCGTAAACTTCCTTTTACATCAAATCAATGTATATTAATACCTTGCAATAGTTTTGCATTGCACATCTTCGACAAAGTTTACATGAGAATAAATATACTGGGTTTTTTTTTCTGCCAGACTAATTTAAGAGCAATGCTGCAGAAGCCAGTGGAATTATATTTCAGTGAAGAAATAATCAGAGTGCAATAAACTTGTCACAAACAATCTAACATTTCACTCTCCTTTTCATTATATTTGTTAATATCTTATGGTTTTACACAGTCATCACACAACAGCTGATCTAAAATTTATTTCCCTAAAGTAATAAAATACCGGCAAACACACAGTAGAAGAAACAATGTATCTGAGATAAAATAGCAAGAAAAAGCCAAAGCTTTTTACTTGGAAACCACAAGCACCTTAGAGACCAGGGCCCAATCAGTCCATGATTTTTTCATCTCTTACATTTTCCAAATGAATGCAGGAATGACCTTCACCATGCAGCAGCAGCAACTGCACGTATTTCACACGAAAAAACTATTTAATGAAAGTCTTATAAATACAGTTGTTAAGATTTTTGTCTCTTCATACCAGAAGTTCAAACACAGTGACAAGTACAGAAAAGCAGACAGTAGAGTCATCTCCTGCATGCTCTACATTGCAACTGCATGTTGTAACACTGAAATGTGTATTTGAAGTTGAACAAAATAAAAGGAAATAAACCACCTTCAAAGACACTACTTTTTGGTAAGTAGTCACAAAGGAAGAAGGTCACCATGAGTCCCAGAATATGGATTTTCAACCCTTAGATAAACAACCTGCTTATCAGAGTATAAAGTGAGACTACAGTTGTTGCCAGGAATTTTAAGTGTATTGGTTAGAAGGAATAAAAAGGCCCATGACTTAGAAACCAAAACCAAATGGCCTAAGTGCTCTTTCCACCTACGTATTGATAAAGCTCACCACCCAGGACATTCCAAAGCTATAAAAATGACCTCCTGGAAAGCTTCCCAAAGTGACCCTCTTTAGCAATGATACAGACATAACTACAATTCATAACATGTTGCAAAGAGGTTGATCCTTAACCTGCCACCTCCCAGAACTGTGCACTGCCCCTCCATATCTCAGATCAACTTAATTAATGAAAAAATACACTTTTAGAAAAGCTGAGAAGCATCATTTTATGACAGATGCCTTTGTATCTTTTTAGGTACAGCTCTTATAAACTGTCTATGCTTTCATCACATTGTAGATGACTGGATGGAAAAGAAAAGGAAATTAACTACTTTCAAAAGTGGATCTGTACAAAGGCACATGACTCCCTCATTAAATATGTATGTGCTAACGTAGACACATACTCTTGTAGAACTTCAGTACATTTCTAGATGATGGAATTAGGACATATTCCTCATCTTCTGGATGACAACAAGGTAGATTAAAGTCCAGGTGACAATATTTGATTTGAAGTTATCTATACAGATATTATATGTATTTTCTACCAGAGGAAAACCAATACATTATCTTAAAAGACACTGTTGCATACTTCATAAAAACTACCTGGATACTGGGCAAATATTTACTGAAAATCATGTGTTGATCACTACAGTAAATGAAATATTAGTAGAACAATAAATATACATTAGGAAACAGGATATTGTTAGGACAACAGGGAAGTATTAAATAGTAGCAATGAGTATGGCTCACTGTCTTTCCCTTGGTAGGTTCATTGCTCCACTAGTGCGATATCTGTACCTAATATATTTTGAGTAGAAAAGTCAAAATTGCTAACATGAAAATTTTTATTTTACATGGAAAACTACTATTTTTTCCCTTGATCCTTCTTTTTATCTGATTTTCTTCATACCTGGCTACTTATATTTTCTGTACTGATATTTGGTCAGTGTTTTCAATAAACTGGATGATTGTCTTCCTTTGAAATACAGTGCAAAAACCAGCTACAAAGAGTATTAATATTCCACTTTTTTCTTCACAGTTTTTAAGCCTCTAGGTCAAATCCTTTCCCTTTTTAATTACATTCTTAATATACTCACAGCATAGATAATATCAACATAACCATAAAGAATCTTTTTTTCAGCATCTTTTTTCTGTAAAATATATAACAGACCAGAACCCATTTTGATTTTTTCCACACTAGAAATTATGCATATGACACACCTCCTGACTCATAAGGAAAATAATTATGGCATTAATTGCTTTTCCATATAAGCCACTTATTGATGATTAGACAACCTACATAATTCTGAAATGCCATCTGGAACTCAGAAACACCTGTCAGCATAAAACATGAAATACTGCCTTCCTATGAAAAATAGAAAGCTGTAATGTTGTGCTGGTTTTGGCTAGGGTAGAGTTAATTTTCTTCACAGCAGCTGGTAAGGGGCTGTGTTTGGATTGTGCTGAACACGGGGTTGATAATAGAGAGATGTTTTTGTTATTGCTGAGCAGGGCTTACACAGGGCCGAGGTCCCTTCTGCTCCTTGTACGGCCACGCTGGCAAGGGGGCTGGGGGTGCCTGGGAGGTTGGGAGGAGACACAGCTGGGACAGGTGACCCCAACTGACCAAAGGGACATTCCAGGCCACATGACAGCATGTTCAGCTTATAAAGCGGAGGGAAGAAAGAGGAAAGTGGGGGGGGACATCTGGAGTGCTGCTGTTAGTCTTCCCAAATCACCATGACCTGTGAGGGTGCCCTGCTCTCCTGGAGATGGCTGAACACCTGCCTGCCCATGGGAAGCAGGGAATTAATTTCTTGTTTTGTTTTGCTTGTGTGGGTGGCTTTTGCTTTCCCTACTAAATTGTCTGTATCTCAATCCATGAGTTCTCCAGCTTTTATACTCTTCTGATTTTCTCCCCCATCCCACTGGTGTGGGAGTGAGCAAGCAGCTGCGTGGGGCTTGGCTGCTAGCTGGGGTTAAACCATGACAAACATATAATTATTTCATTTATTTTATATTATCAACAATTACGTATGCTTAAAAGATGGAACTCTAACATGTTCATTTCGGTTTATACATATTATCATAAAGTTAGTAAATTATTAGAGTTTATAAAAGTTAGTGGTATAAAACTTGTGTATTTACCTTTCCAATGGCCTGTAATGAAATACTAAACATTTTTGCAGACACCACACACACTATTACCTTCTCAGTTCCAACATTTCTGTTTTGTGTTGTACTCATTTTACAAATCCATTACACAATATTTGTATTTTTAAGGTCATTTTGGTCGAGTTCAGCTTAACATTTCATAAGGATGGCTTCCTAAAGATATGGAAAACTAAGTTATGTGAACTCAAGAGCTACCAAGTGCATATTGGAAATATTTTGCAAAGACAATTAGCCTAAATGGCTAAAAAGCTGTTATATGTAGATGCATGCCTCCCTGTTGTAGGAGGAGAATCACTGGTGACTGCCATGTTCAGTCTTGTCCTCTAAACTGTCCTTGAGCAGACAGGCTCACGTAAAACTGATTTAAAGCACAATGTGTATGCCCGCAATTTAGATGCTACAATTCTTCTCTCTTTATGAAGACAAGTACAGGGTTTAAAAAAAAACCAACCTTTTTTAATATTATCACGTTTAATTGCTTATATTACATATAACCATATTTAGCAATCTTCTGAGGTGGAAACTACAGTGAATTTTATCTTTCTGATGAAATATAATTGCTTTTCCATTCCACTAGCTACATTATATCATCCTTTTCCCCTCTATCAAAGAAGACCCATCAAAACACATTTATAATGCAATAAGGTCTGTTCTGTAAGGTCTGAAGGATCATTTTTTTAAGTGTTTTTTAAGTGTTTTAATGGTACTGCTTTTATGGCAGCTTTCTGGAGTAATCACTACTGGTTAACATAAAGCACAGCTTTCCTTTCGGTCAGCTCTGCTCCACATAGTTCAGGCTATGCAACAAAGTAAAAAGCAATTAGTTTTCATCCTAGATTTGCATCTTCCCCAGGGCTGCATGTCATATGCATAAAGGCATCCTTCTCTGTCTTCTTTTTTCCTCTTTTCTATTTTTATAGCAAAAGCCAAGATAATGTTTAGCATGACTCGATAATGAAATGCCATGTTCTGCAATGCTGCTAAAAATTGCACTAATCAGCATTGGCTTCAAAGAACTGATTTGCTACTGGCCTAAGACTGAACACATATTTAATGTAATAATGCAATTTCTGTAACATATAAACATAAAGAATCATTTCAGACATTAACTCTAAGCACATAGTATTGCTATAAATAAAACAAAACCCAAGCAGAAAAAATAAAGCAGTTTTACAGAGAATTAAATCTCACTAATACTCATAATTCCTGTGTTTCAGTGATGTACTGAAGCATCCTGTGCTTGTTATATATCATTATGCACAATACAGCAGCTATAAACTGATGCATAAATGAATGCTTACAAAAATATTTACTTCATATTTGATAAGGAATCTTCTTTTTTAGAAAAGCCATTTTAGGTAGAAACAGTACATTCCTTCCATTTGCAAGGCAAACAAGATACACTCTTTTTTGATTCTCCATACACCTATCCAAATGAAGACAACATTTCTATTTAAAAAGATTAAACAAAAAATCAAGGCAAAATAGTAGCTTAACTTGTTGCAATGGGCAAGTGCCCCACTTTGTCTGTCTAACAGGGTGGGGGCATGGGGGCTGTGGACAACTGCAATAGAACATGAACCAAACAACTTTCCCACTTAAAAGGCTTGATAAACTTGGTAGAACAGTGGATATAAGAATCAAATATTGAACTGTTAAATTCTTTCTGGATTCTGGTACCTGTTTTAAAGTACCTACAATTATTTGCAGCCGAGCTTACCATATTTTGTATGTCTTTGGAGTAAAATTATCAGGATTGCCTAAGTGATGCAAACACCTTGCAAAATCTGAACAAGGCACTTAGGTTATTGTGTTTCTTCGAATATTTTCAGTCATGTTCAGAGTCTCAAATCTTCTCCCTTTCCTTCTATCCTGTCACTTTCCAAGATTTGCAAGTTAATCTTTATTCAATTGCTAGTTTCGCTGCTACGTAGATGTAGAAGTAGGGTCACGTCTGTATGACTGAGATTTTATCCCTTTTACTTCGTATTTTCTTACTACACTGTGAAATACTTAGAAGTTGTAGAGGGAAGAACAGCATAGATGGTTATTTTCTCCTCTTGCTTATTATTCCAATGTCTTATGTCATCCTAGTGCAGTCCCATTAGCTGAAATCCTCATTTCTCACTTCATAGCAATGGCTATGTCAACTACTACAGAGAAGTCCACCAGCAAGAAGATGGAGAAGAAGACTTTATCCAAAGCCCAAATGAGATTTAATTTTAGCTTGTCTGGGCTCTCTCTTGGCCCAGTGCCAGGTGAGGACAGCTCCAGGATAACAGCACTATTTAGGTGCAGTTAGAAGCTGAACACGCAGACTACGCAATAGGATATTAGCTGCTGGGTGGCAAATGGGAAAAGTAATTGCTAGTTTCTTAATCAGCAGTAAGATGTATTTGGTTTTAAGTTGGATACACTTCCCATCTCAAGGGGTCTCCTTTCAGCCTCAGAAATTATGTTTTCATATTTCTTTACCTCAAAATAGGGTCAGGGAGAGGAATCATAGAAGGCAGTCTTCTTGAAGCAGCTAGTCATGTGGAAATAGCAAGTGCAAAGAAGAAAAAGGGTCATGACCAACTTATCAGAAGCCATTTTAACAACAACAACACAGGAGAGAAGACTTTTTCTCTTCCTTTACAGCCAGCCACAAAAATGATGTAGTTTGGCAACTGCATCTTTTAGATGCAGACATGTGCCAACCACATTTCAAAACCATGGGTTTTTTGACATCATAAGCCAGCATGATGAATAATAAACTAAATGACTCTCTGAAACACCAATACAATGTTCAGCATTCTTCTGCTTCTCAAACAACTTTCAGTTGTATTTGACAAACACTTTCTACAAACACAATGCAAGGATTAATGAAGGCAGCAGGAAGGTTTCTCATGCTGACCTTCCACAGAAGTTACCCAACACTAATGACATTGCTGCCCTTCTAACAGTGGACGTAGCCTGGCAAACCAAATCTAACTGAAGTATTAAAAAATAATATGGCCCTTTTTTCATTCTTTTTCAGGAAAAAATTACCATCCAATACCATAGAATTTTCTGTTGCAAGCCCAAAGATTAAATTGGATAGCTTGTGATCCTTCGGAGTTGCCTTCTATATGACCTATTGTCCTCCGGAAGAGAAAAGAAGATTGTGTTTGGTTTGTTTGGCTTTTTTTAAACTGAAACCTGTAAATAACATCCTTAAATAAAACTGACAGGTCTTCCTGAGCAAAATATAAATTCAAAGTCTGAAGAGTTCCCATATAATCTATATTTTCAGGGAGTAACTTCAGCAGAAAATCCAGAACTGATGACCAGTATTTCTGATCTCCAAAGATTTAGGTTATCTATGTGATTTTGTTGTCATGAGTGAATTTTTTATCAAAGCAACTGTAATTGATGTGACTGAAAAACACAGATCTGTATCACCCAGAAATGTTCTGCTGCATGGAAATGAACAGCTGCCACCATGGAAATGAAGAGACCTTTTGCACTGTCTATACAGTTAGAGCATAAGAAAGGAAAAACTTTTCATCTCATAATTAGACAATGACATTCTGATTATCTTTGCTCTCCCTCTTCATCTGTCTCAGGTCATCAGTAAGCCATGGTGACCAGGAAGGGTAATGCTAGAGAAAACAGTTAGGAGCCACCCTGTTCACAAGAAGATAAAAAAATAATTAAATCCTCCACGCCTCTTACAATACTATCTGCTATCTGAAAGCTCAGGTGGTCTAGTTAATTCACACAGGCATTAAGAAAAGCAGTAAACAGTACAGAAGCAGTGGGGACAGGGAAGAGAAAAGCAGAAAAGAAGTGAGATAACAAAATTGATAATGTAGTCTGAGAAATAACAGGACAAATAAACAGAGTTCAAATGCCAAGTCACATGTGCATCATTTCTGCCCAGGCAATGAAACACTGCACTGTAAGGAAAATTTTCATATTGAAGACTCATTCAAAATATATTGGGAAAATGATAATGACAGTGGATTAGATAAGGAGGGATTTGTATAGCTTACAACTTTAGACAGCACAAGATACGTACTCAGGAATTTGAAGTGTGTTGCCAAAAACTCAAAAGTAAATATGAACTAAATAGTAGTTCAACAGGTCTTCCGACCCCTCAGAGATGTAAGAATTAAGCTTGTACGCATTGCTCATCTGTTGTAACCTGGAAGCCTTAAAATCATCACTTCCACGTGATGGACAACAACATCTGGCTGTCCTAGACTAGTCAAGACACTTGAAAATAAAAACAAGCTAAAAGTTAAAAACAAGTGATACGACTTTAACAGCATGCTTCATATTGAAATTACAGAATGCAACTTTTGGAAAGGAAAATGGACAAGTATTACTACAGATTAGAAAGTAAGTGTGAATATGGCATTACATCTTTCTTCAGTGCTTCTACATGAAAATGTTCTATTTCTAGAAAAGACCGCTATTATTTTCATTGTCAGTTTTCTCATAATACCACTAAATTGATAGACCCCTATGCAAATGTAGAGAACAGAAGGGAAGGGCACAATGAGGTCCCTCAGACAGAGCTTTGAAGGGTATTTATCTAAAAGATCCCCCTGTTCAGTACTTTAGGAAAATGGCAGAAATTACTAGATATAGAGTTTTACTGGCACATCACAGGTAATGAAATTTTTGAGTCACATATCATTACTTCTATCTCACTATACTGCTCTAAAGTGAAAACAGTTACAAGCACGATGACAAAAAATAATATCCAAAAGATGCCCTTCATACCTTTCCTTGTCAAGATAACACCATCTCCTTTTATTAAAGAATGGATTCTTTTGTGGCGAACAAAAAAGAAAATTCTTACAATTTACATATTATGCCACAAGCTATTTGGATCAATCTTGGATTTATTACAAGTTTTACCAGGCTTATCACATAATCATTAAGGTTGTAAAAGACCTCCAAGATCATCAAACCCAGCTTTTGACCTAATACCCACTAAACTATACACAAAATTTTTTGAACACCCACTCATTTTTTGAACACTTCCAAGAACAGTGACTTCACTACTTCCCTGGGGTGTCTGTTTCAGTGTTAAACACTCTTTCAGACTTATTGCAACAGGCTCCTCCTCTTCAGGCACAATCTTAATGTAGGTATTAAAAAAATAATAATCTGCTGATCTATATTTACCCTTACAAGCATTCTTCCTCAGACCTGCAAATTCTGCCTACTTTTTCTTTTACCAGCATTGTTATTAATTACATATGTGTATGCACATGTGGAGAAAGAAAAATAATGTCTGTGGGCTCCATTGACATACATGCTGCAAATATATGCATGATGAGCTAGTCAAATAAATGACTTAATTTATAAATATTTCAGTATTCACATCACTTAAAGGACGTGTAACAGTTTACAGGAATACAAACAATAAATAGCCATGGGTTAAGGGTACTTAGCAACCTAAGTATAATAAGATGAACACAACTAGCACATCTGCCAAGTCATTAATAGGTTATAATTCACTTTATAGACTACAGAAAGAGTTTTGATGAGGAGCTTCAAAGATTGGGCACTGTAAAAGAAAGTTAATGACTGTAAGATGAATAGCAATTGGGAAGTCAAAACTGATACTATACTGCCAGTAGAGCAAACACAAGATTCAACCTTGTAGTAAAATCTCTCTCTCAGAAGGGAAAGGAGAAGGCAAGTTGCAAAGCTTATAAAATAAAGACGAGAAGTTTGTATTTGAGAAGATGAGTAAATAGACCTTCAATAGCAAGTGATGCAGGCAGAGTGATAAACAAAGATATTAACACCAGTATTCAAGTGAAGGAAAGCTGTAAGTATTAACGTCAGCCAGACAGATGAGATCATAACAGTCACAGTGTTGAGGTGAGCCAGACTTTGATCTGATTTATGGCTACATGAACAAACAGGAACTGTCAGCTCTCAGAGCCGCATGGAGCCAAAAGAACACATCAGGAAAGAAAAGGAAAGAAAATTCAAGAATTATTTCTGACATTATTATATTTAAGTGACCACTGAAGACCGAGCAAATTTTCTGAGCTAAGCAGAGTTTAACCGGACTGGGGGGGAAACCACTAAAAAAATAAAGCAGTGGTGCCTTCATAAAGGTCATGCTCATGGCTAAATTATCTGAAGTAAGGTGTGGAGGAGGATGCAAAGCTGAGGATGGATTCCTGAGAGATCTAAACACACACCTACATACAGAAAGAGAATGGGGAGAGGAAGACCCAACCAATAACAAACTCAGTCTGTAAAGAGAAACGATCAACAAGGACAAAATGACAAACGTCTACGAACAACAAAATTTAGTGAAGACTATAACATAGCATCACAGAGAGATGACAGATGGAGTGGAGGAGAATAAAGGATTAGACTGGAATTTCTCCAGGAAGAAGTCAAGTGGAACATTAGTGACATAAATTTCAATGCAAAAGACAGAAACCAGAAGTGAGCAGTTCTAGAAAGGCATTAGAAGACAAGAAATCAAGACAAGTGTACAAAGCATACTAATGGGGGGAGTGGGGAGTGGGAGAAGATGAAGGAGGTCAAGGGTTGGGACATTAATCTGGTGAATAAAAACTTCTGAAGTAAAGGGTTAGCTTGTGCTAGGGTTTTTTTAATATGAAGAGACTCAGACATATTCAAGAAGAGAAGCAAAAAAAAAAAATCAGAAGGCGGATAGGAACAGGAAAAAGTTAATTGGAACGGGTTCAAAGACTACAAACCAAAAACTTAAAAGTCTGTTTCAGTAAACAAGAAGAAAGCTTGAATTTTGACCTTAGTTAGTTTTAAGGAATTCACACGGAGAGATGGGGGAATAGATAAACTGAATGGAGGGCTATATGACTAATAAAAAGTACAGAACAGGCAAAAGTGCAAGCAAAAATACTCAAAAGAGGTGACAGAAATCCCAGAGATTAAGAAATACAGAAAGTCAGCAGAATCAAAAGATTTTCACCAGAGACAGTCAGCAGTATCTCCAAGGCATTGCAGATGGCATTAGGAACTGAGAAAATGGATACTGGGAGTCAGCCAGGACCATGATTTGTCAGAAGGGTTTGGAACTGTATGAGAAGAACAAAAAATAGTTCCTAAAGGGAACTGATAAGCTGATAGAAGAAAGTACAGGGGAATAAAGGAAATCAAGATCAAGATCAACAAAACAGAAGTTTTAGAAAGTCCCATTCAGAGAGAGAGAGAATAAAAATCTTTTAAAAGTTCCAATAGTTACCACAGAAAAGGAACTTGGATAACAGAGTGCATAGAGAAGACTAAGTCAAGTGTGTTTCTGATTTGGCACATGGTACATAGCTCAAATGAGAAACAGCACCAGGGCAGCTACAGAATTGGATGGTTATCCATCCAATATGGAGACTGAAGGGTGAGAAATTATGAATGGAAGAAAGTTGCAAGTCAAAATCAGAAAGATGGTAATAGGTAGGGTTGCATGCATGCACACCATAAAAACATTAGAAAGACAGGCAGAAGGAAATTCTATTGTTAAATAAATAGGAGCAGGAAGAACTAAGAACAGCACAGAAGTAACAAATTCTTAGACCCAAATTCAGAGCAGGCAATGTTGTAGGTAACAGTCTCCACAGAAAGGACCAGAGATGAGGCAGAGTTAATAAACAAGGGAAAAAAATCTTTGTGGGCTGGAGGGAAAAGCACGAGGTAGAAAGACAACATCTAGGTTCTTTGAGACCAGTAACATTCCAGAAACACCAAGAAAATAAAAAGAAGACCAAATAATGGAGGAGATAAGGAGTTTTGCACTTGAAGAAAAAAAGGAAGTTACAGGAATTTCACAAGCTGAACCATAGGCAGATGTAATTTAAGGGAAGAGGGAAAGGACATTACACCAAAGGGTAATACAGACATAGGTTGATATAACAGCATGAAAAGCATCAGAAAACAGGGAGATGAACTGGCACTGATAAAGTAATCAAAAATCACAAGAGAAAGGAAACAGCACCATACCAATTGTTGCTCTTTCATATATCCTGAAACTTCTGTTATCTGAAGCTGTTACACATATACTCTCTGACATACATTACTTGTTTTAACAAACAACATGGTGATCTCAAATGCTAGTTGATAAGGATGATTTGCTCTGACATAGTTGTACTAGGAAAGATTAAATCCCCTGAAGCTTATACTGCATGCCAAGTCCATATAAGTACTACTGGTCAAGGCATTTTGTACTTGTACACTCTGTAACAACACCAAAAGTTCATGCCAACATACACTAATAAATCTTTTGTAATGTGGAACTGGACTAATCTGAGTCCTATTCTCAAAGGAATTTTAATCACATTTATGGATCGTTTGCCAGAGATGCATAGTGATTGCTTAATTCTTCTCAAGATATAGTACACAAGGGAGTAACATCACTGGTCAAGTGTTTCTATGCATCCTTGGACATATAGATGCCTGGGTTCTTGCAGAGGAATGTTAAAGGTTTTCTTAAGGAGCTTTTTTAGTTATTTTAAGCTTATTTATTCTTTTCATCACAGCTAGTATGTGTGATATGTAACTTTACCAATGATTATGTTCAAGTAGATTTCTGAAGGCAAAGGACTGCAAACAGAATAAAGCCAGCTAATGTATTTTAAGCCAGACGTATCACAGAAAGTTGCACAGGGCTTTTGGTCCCCAGATAAGGGTGCAATCAGATCTGCTACATATGGGGACCACAGATTTCAGCTAACACATTAAATAGGAGTTGATTCGTTTAAAAAGAAAAAAAAAAGAAAAAAAAAAGAAAAAAAAGAAAAAGTAACTTGAAATCCACTCCTTTGCTGTGAATCTGATATGCTATTATAGTCATAAATATGTACACTTAAAAAACAAAGAGGCACCGACACTTAGAAATGAACCAAGAGTTATGTGGAATCATTTTATTTCTTTAAAACATTCATGCTCTAGGATCATTTCATCTGCTGATATAAATATGGCAGAATAAAAAACTCTAGGAAGTAGCTTTCTAACCCATCAGGATTACAAATCCATTTACAAGTGGTAGAATTCTCAGTAGATGGAAACATAACACACAAAGACATTACTCTTCAAAAGGTATATGAAATCCTACATTAGCTTGCACCTTGCACAACTACTATGTAGTCAATGGGAGCTAGATGAGATTCCAGATAAAAATTATCTTGAAATAATTAGTATAAACATAGTATTGTCATGGACTGTAACAGAACACTTTAAACAGCGCATATCACAAGAGCTTTCCTCTGCTTAGAAACAGAATGAGCATATTTTAAACTAGAACAGTGCATAGAAAAATTCAATGAGAGACGAGAAACAACAACAGGAACTCAGAAGAAAAGAACTGGAATCTCCCTTGAGTCTTTGTCTATCCTTCAAACAAAGAAGGGCCAAAGCTTTTATAAGACCACTAAAGACTGAAACTGCGTCTCCCTGTACATTCTACATTTAAGCCGAAGGATTTTTTTGTAGAGGGAAAAATTAAGAGATAACCAGAAGAAGCAAATGTCCCCACTTCTCCCTTTAGAAGTGGATTTGACTTACACAGGGCACTCCAGAAGCCTGATCACCCAACCTCATAAGCACTGGAACAAGTTAAGCTAAACTATCACTCTATGCCCGTTTACTATTTATCTGCTAAAAAAAGTACGGGGGGGAGGGGAAGGGAAGTAGCAAGAGACTCCTAATTAATTAATTACTAAGTAAGAGATAAGAAGTATCTCCTTTTCAACAGCAAAGGATCAAGTCAATAAATCTTGTGCATAGTTCCATTAATAGATACTACAATGATTTCCTTGAAAATTTTATTCATGATTATTTTCATTCTTATTCATTTTCCATCATCCTGAATCACTAAAATAATGCTTATGGCAAATTACGGCAAGATATTAGCAAAGATGTGATGGCGTTTTCAATCTGTCCATGAGAAATTCTATGCAATATTATTACCTTGTATTTGTATGTGTCTTGTTTTGAACACTTTCTGAATGTTCCTGCTTGCTCGGTTTTCTTCTTACTCTTATGCTGGTTTATATTTCTAGCCAGGCTAGAAGCAGTATCGAGTTTGCATATCCTTCCAACACAATATATTTTAGTCAACAAAAGGCTGTTTATAATCCCAAATTCTACAGGTGAAACACTGAATGGGGTGTGTAACATCCTTTTTTGAATTCTCCTTTTATACCTTTGAACTGGAAACCTGCTGTTTCCTGAGAAGTGTGGTCTGCTAGACCAGTGTACATCCCTGTCCCAAATGGCAGACTGCAAACCAAAAGAGGAAGATATTTGGTGATGAACATGCTGGGAAGGCAGGAACATCCATTATGGGAACAGCATCAGCTCCAAGGCTTAACCAATTTACTTTACAGGATCCCTGCTGCCCAGCTCTGTACAGAACAAGCTGCCAAAAGTGTCCAAAGCAAAAGAGTCTGAATTTTGTTTGCTATGACTTGAATAAACAGAGTTTCATCAGTTCACCTGGGAGAGAAAGGTGCCATTCTTTACATTCCTACATTAAATTAGAGAACTACAGGTGTGTACAGTGTAGCCAAGCAAAGACAGGAAAATGAAATGGAAATTAAACTAGAAATTGATAATGACACTTCTATGAACATGAAAGGAGGCCCATGAGGGAAATAAAGTCTAAGCAATTACCAGCAAAATCTGTTTATAGCTGATGATGCAGACATTACTTAAAACGTATATTTAATCCTTGTCTGCAATTGCAAATGATACTAAAAAGGAAACAATTTAACAGTTCTTATCTGTTGAAGCAGGCAAGAAAAGGACTCAGCGCATGTCTCACTTCTGTGCTGAGGTTGCTGTAGATGTTCAGGACACAAGGCAGTGCTAGTAACTACTTTTGACAGCACAAATTACATCTTTCACTGACGTCCATGGCAAATATGAGTGTTTGCATTAGAAGTTAAATGGCTGAGAAATTTCAGCACATCTGCACCCTACAAACTAGAAAATCACTCAGGAAAGAGGAGGAGGGGAGCAGAAGGCAGACTGGGCAATAACAAAACCCAGTGAATCACTGTGAGGCACTCACTAAGCAGCAATGAGAAATTCACTCATGACTACGTGCAGAAGGACTGGTGACAGTACACTGAGATCCAGCAGAGGATCCAGTCTGCTGAAGGCAACAAGGCAACCAAGCTCCCAGAAAAAGAGGTCTTCAGTTCCTTCTGGAAGAAAAGAAGAATGCCAACACAGCTTTTCATTGTTATATGTTTCACATTTCATATGTCAGGTAAACCTCCCTGGCAGTATCCAGCCACTGCCATTAAATCCTGTGCCCGGTACTCTAAGATGTCGTAATTTTGACAGGTATTAGCACAATTACCTTAACTGATATTCTAAAGATAAGATCAAGTCACAGTTATCAGACACTGAGCTGCATCCTTAGTAGTACTCACAGAGCTAGGCCTACACTTGTCATCTGGAATCTAAGCACCCTGCAATAATCTTCAGCAGCATATGAAACACAATAAAAAAACCACTGTATTACTATCACTGTTAAGAAATTATCATTTTGTAATTTTTGTATGTATTAGATATTTCTATTGATCATTCAGTGAACTCAATTACAAATGTTACATGGCAAGCAACACTGAGGTAACACCAACCAATCTCAACTTTCTTATACACTAACGGTTCTCTGATCTTAAATTACAAGTTCTGATGTGCACAACTACTGTTTAAGACACACATACTTGTAACGAGTCTAAAATTCTATATTCACCAAAATGGACTACAAAAGTTAGAAAACAACAGGAAGAAAAAAAGGGAAAGAGAAGGATTGTTATTTTTCAAGTTTAAAGTATTTCAGATAACCTTAGCAGGAAAACAGAAAATAAACACTTAAATATCCTTTACAAATTAACTAAAATGTGACATCAGCTGGTATAACTGACCTGCATGGTTAACTCTCAGACAGAAACTCACCTACAGCATAGTTCATCCCCTTACATCATAAGCCAGCCACCAGCTCTCCACCACACCAATTCCCATCTCCAAAACAGAACTCCACACCTGAATGGTCTTGCTTACTGGAGCTCCCCTAATTAATATAAGGACATGGTATTTCTCTCCTTTTCCACTTGCAGGATTCAGACATAAACATGACACTGCTTTTTCCAGAAACTTCTAATCACAGGATTGGGACATAAAACTGATATTGCTTTGGTTAGAATACTTTTAATTGTGTTAAACGTGGATACAAACCATATGGGTATGATTCCTTGCATGTATTTTAATGACTCTGTGTGCCCGCATAAAATCTTTAATAAAGAGAATTTAAACAAGTGAACTCATTATGGTATCAGGAGAGAAACGGATGGATCTTAAATCACTGAAGGCTCCTATACACATTTTTGTTTCATTTAAGCAGTCTGGGGGAACAGAGGGAAGCTATTATAAAAGTTAGAAAAATTTTACTGTACCTCAACACTCCCTCATGTCACTTAATGCCTGTTTTACATCTTCATTCAATACACCAAGCTGAATATTTTTTATCAGTTGGTGGTTGCTGTAACACTTGAGAACATTTGACAACTCTGAGCTCACTCTGAATTTCAAGCAAAACCAGAAATTAACAAATCATTTTTGTCAAGTTGACTGAAAACACAACTCTTAAATCCCTGGAGCTCATGTTCCATTTAGTTCACCTTTTTGGGTTTTTTTGATTAGTGATATCATACTAGATAAAATCCTTTTATTCAGTTACTTTAAAATTTGCTTAGCTCAAAATATCAGTCTAGCCTTTCCCTTTAGGATTTATTCTCTGCGTATACCAATTAGTATTGGGGGATGTAGATTCCATATAAGACATTTCAAAACAACAGGAGGTTTCATGACTAAAATGACTGCTATGAATCAAGCAAAGCTATTTTAAAAGCTTTCCTTCTCCACAAGATTACCAATTAAAATTTTCTGTGCATTCAGTCCTCATTTTTCAGGGATTTCCATGCAAATTTTTCCATAATTAACTGACTGGTTAACAGACAATCCAAATTTTCTTACCAGATAATGCGATTCTGCCCCTCTACTCAGCCCTGTTGAGACATAACTGGAGAGCTCTGAGCAGGTCTGGATTCCCTTCTTACATGACATAACGAAGCCCAGTAAAGGGACACAAAGGAGAGGCTAAATGGAGAGGCTGAGTGCTGGGATTGTTTCAGCCTGAAAAGAGAAGGCTCAGAGGTGCCTTATCAGAACATACAGCTCCCTCACTGGTGGCAATGTATGAAGACCTAGCCAGACTCTTAGTGGTGCCCAGTGAGAGGGTAAGAGCAAATGGATAAAAACTAAGTAGGAGAATTATCACTTAAACATAAGAAAAACGGGTCCCCTTTATAATAAGGGAATAGCAGTATTTCCCCACCTTACCATCAGTCACATCTTGTCATCTCTTACTGGTATAGACATTGTTTAAATGATTCAGGAAAGTGATTTTAGGGTCACACTGAGAACAGTATGGCAAGCAGTATGTAGTTTACTCTGTGGTATATATTGATTTTACTAATGAAGCAATCTATTGGAATTCACCAGAATTATGGATCAGCTTCTACTTCAAGAAATTATAATGACAGCAAAGCCACTGACCACAGTAGTGTAACAGCACTCATGTTAATGGGGTTTTTTTATTAATAACATTTATTAAAAAGTTAAGTAAGCCAAAACAAATATGGTCTTGCAAGGAAACAAGAAACAACATGAATAAGTCATATTATTTATGAGGCTCATTATGGGATGGGAGGGTGAAAGGGTGAAAAGAGAGGCATAGGGTGGAGAGAGAGAGAGAGAGAATGAACTGAGATCGTTTCTTCTCTCAAAAAATGCCACTCTAAGTAATGCATAACCATTCTCCTTTACTGCACTTATATGTTCCACTTCCCTACTACATCTTAGGTGGCTCCACCTCTACAGGAATTTTTGGGGACTAAATATGACTCTATTCTAAATTTTTTTAACAGATTACCATGGTATAATTGTGATTTATTCACATTTTTCAGACTGCATCTCAGCAAAACTCCTTCAAATAATCTTTACTCAGAATGACCACATGATGATATTCTTGGAACGCTCATCATGTAGCCATGTATTTTGTGACCATGCAGTTAGCTATTACATAGTTATGCTATGTTACTTTATGTTTTAAACCTTTCTGATATGCTTATAGTAAACCTTCCCTAATTCGGGTCATTAGGCTCAATGGCTTGACACATGAATTAAAATACTTATTGAGAAGAATTTGACCAGAGAAGAGGGTCGTGTCTTAGGAAGGAGACTTATGTAGGCCAAAAAGACTTGAATTCCTTCAATTCACTCTGAAAGTACTTTTTCCTTCCAGTGTTTTGCAAATGTTTGATCATGATCTCCCATTTGTCCTAGCATTGCCACTTCCTTAAAAACTGGCACTACAACCTACAAAAAAAAGTCTGTAGTGTGGAATCAGAACAGCAATCAGTAACAAGTAAAAGCACCACAACTGTGGTGCATGAGTGAAAGCATTCTTGTTTAAAACTGGTAAATGACACAAATACTTGATTTCTTGCACAACTGTTCCTAAAACAGCGTTTCTCTACAAGATCTTTATCAGAGTCCTGTAAATTGCAATGTTTTAAAGATAAGGAAATGCACTCTCATGGATGTGTGTTCATTATGCTCAGTCAAGGGAAAAGAATTCTTTAGTTAGAGAGATCCTTCCTTACACAGCATTCTTTAAGTACTGACAGTACCAATCATCTCGAAGAGAGATGATATAGTTTTAAAGAAGGCACAAAAATGTCTTTCTGTTAAGTTGATACTAACACAGTGCCCTGGATTCAATGACTCTAAACTTGTGCAGTATGTCCAAATATCAGCAAGGCTCTTACAAACCTGTCTTTTTTAGGGGTCTGGGAGCTAAACAAGTAAAACCAGCAAAATAGTTTGTAGTTTTAGGTTCTCAGATCACTTCAGTTCAATTCCTGCTCTCATGTGTCTAACTCTACCTTGTTGCAATTTCTTCTCTTACAAAAGAACTTTACTTCTTTAATACATTCTTCCGGGGTATTGCTCTCTAGCCCCTCCAAATGAACAAGGGCCTACAATGGGACTACGTTCTTTGAGTGAACAAACCTATTCAAACTCACTTGCAATAGTCAGTAATAGTGTTGCTTCAAAATGGAATGACCTAAACACAAACTTCCTCAAGCAAGCATTTTTCACCAATTCATTTTCCTCTGTAGACAGTTTCCATTGTCAACAGAAATGTATGCAATGGATGTCTACTGCACTGCTGGAGATTATATCAATGATACATTCCAAAGCCACCCACAGAATGCAGTTTGCAGAATTAGTATCAGTGATGAAAGAGTCCAGGATAAGCACAACCTACTGCTGTAGCTTCCAGATGCAAAATTCCATGGAGATCTAATTATTTCAAATGAGCAAAGAAGGAACAACTTTAAAATAAAGCTAAGATTTTAAATTGAATAAGGAAAACAAAGAAGCTGGGGGAGGGTTGGTCCTATTAAAAGGTCCATAAATACTCTGCAAAGCACCAAAATACCATGAAACCAATACTTTCAGGAATTTCATTCCAATGCCAAGAAACAGAATGTACTCATTGTGACTAGTACATTAAAATACTGAAAATAAATTCTAACAGATTAAAAGGATCTTGTAGCAAGTGAAAGGTATCATTAAATCATGCCAAACTTAATCAAGCTTAAGAGCAGGACAGTCTTTGCCCATTATTAATAAGAATGTAAGATGGATAAAGTAGACTGGGAAACTGGAATTTATGGTCACTACAAGTAATACAATATTTTCTACAAATATGTTTCTAATTAAAAATTAAAAGACAGACATTTTTACTGAAGCAACTTGCTGCACATTCTTAAGTTTGATCTTCTGTTGTCTCCCACACACATACGGCTCCAGCAAAATGTTATTAAATTGGGTGAAACCAGAACACAGTTCTACATGCAAAATCAAATTCATGATTTACATGTTTACATTTTATGTGGATACATGAGAATATTTTTAAATCTTGATCGCTTAATCCTGTGCTTTGGGGTCAGTAAATACCGCTCACCGCTGCCAATCTGCTGTCCAGTTATACGTGAAAATTGTTGTTCCACAAGGGTAAAGCAAGTGACGGAAAAATTGCACATTACTTTTCAGGCTTCAGCCGAGCTTTTAAAACACATGGTCAAACACGTTGCCATGGAAATGTTCTGCAAATATACGTAGAATTTCTTAAGATGGAGCTGAATATCCCTTTTTAAAATAAATTTCTCCTACAATTTTAAATATAATTGCTCTATTATGTATTCAAGAGAATACATCAGCCATTATCTAACGTTTATAACACCTGAAGTGGTAACAGTATCTCCAAATCCATTTTGTGTTCCATATATGAAATTAGGCCACGATCTTCCTATGTAAAATACCCATACACTTGTTTTCTTTTATGTACTCTGACTTTCCTATACATCATCAGAACACACTAGCAGATCTACAAGTATTAGTCTTGCAATAAAGTTGACAGCAGTTACAAAAATAAAAAAGAGACATGCTTCAGTAAAATTAATCTGGTTTTTAACAACATTCTAAATTTTTAAGATATTAATCTTCTCTTCTACAACCCATTAGTATTAGTATGCGCCACTGAGTGTAATAATTAAAAAGAGAAGAGTTATCTTGCCAAACTTTCACTGTTACGTTCTGTGAGCTATTTTTAAAACTGATTTGAAATGAAGCAAAAAGAAAAAGAATCTACTGCTGCAAAATGAAGCAAGATCTGTGCCTGCAGAATAGCTCCATCCTGTTACACAATGTGATGCGTTGTTTTAAATAACCTGGCACCGTAGGTAAACAGTTGCCTTATACTGCATTTCATATGACAAACAAACACAATCACAATAGCTTTTGTGTCTCATGTAAAGATAAAGCAAAATAAAAATGCAATACAATCTGGTCATTTCATGTTACAGCAAAGGTATAACCTTTCACCATTAATTAGTTAAAAGAAAACATATTTATAATAAAACAGGTTGAAAATATGTACAGAATAACCTTACATTGTTCAAATGAAAATTAACAACACTTTAGAATTCCATGATATACATTGCTCTGCTTATATAAACAGTCTACCCTATAAATCCTGTAGCAAATCCAACATGAAGCAATTACACAGACAAAGAGATTGCAAATGACCTAAAGCTGTAAAACAAACCCTGTGTTAGAAATATTAGTATAAACTATGAGGTCATACCTGATGACTTAGGGACTGTAATGTCTCACCGGTTCCAAGCTGCATGACCTTTCTATTTCCAGAGACCCCCAAAAATTGCATTTCCTGTCTTATCAAAGTACATCACAGACCTATCTATCTTTCAAAATCTTCTGGGCTAGTGAAGAAAGCATTAACAGCCATTCTGTCCATCAGTAAGTGCTGGAGTCATTACCCTGAAGATATCAGATCTTAAATATAGTTTCCTCCGTGCGATTACAGACATCCAGCAGTCGAGGAGGCTGATACAGCTATATCACTGATGCTGCTAATGCCATCTGAAAACAGTAAGCTTACTGCTTAAAGCAATCCTGCATCGTCCAAACAGAACAAGCCACATCCTTCAACTCCTCACTTGCGTTTTTTATAAAACCTAGTACTGCCATTGTAGATTTTGTTTTCATCTCTGGTCAGCTAAAGGAGAAATTAGATATTATGCAACCAGCTTCGCATTAATGAAAGAAAAACGGCAGATGAAGTGACATATCGAGGTTATCAAATTTTGCTTGCATGACCACTCCTCAGCAAGCACAGTCACCATTCACAAGAAGCATCACAATCTGATCTAAAGGAAAATCACCAGAAATAAATTATAAACAATTCACAGGCAGCGAGGTATTTTAATACCTCTGTGATACTGAAACAGCTATTTTTATGCAGCCTTATGAATCCTAGTCCCCATTAAATTTAAAACATCGCTTTCCTAGTATTTAGTGTCTATTTTTAATAAATTGCATGATCACTGCATTGTTTCCATTACTCCCTGCTAGCAGCCAGAAAACAGCATGACTTGAAAATGTGCCAGTATTATGACAGCAAAAATGTGGTTTGATATCAAACAAAACAATCATGCATGAATTTTTTCTGATATGAGAGACCTTTCAAGCTAACAATGTACAGTAACCTCCTTAATAATTTTTAAATTATAAAGACTACAAAGTAATAACTGAACTTTTTATTAAAACATATGTTTTATACAAAGTGAAATTTCCAAGTGAAATTTGTTATTATAAATCATTATTTATATTTACTGTTGCTAGTATTATGGCAACAAACATGCAAACAAAAAAAAAAAACACTTCACAGAACTAAGATGAAACAGTGCCACCAAACTGGTAAAAGTATCATTTAGTAATATCTCTGAATTCCAGGCCCACAGAACAATTATTTGTGTTCACATAGTGAGAAAGTAATTTTGAGGCATTCAGTCCTCTAAATACACAGGAGCTTTCCCTGAACACATATTGAAACACTTTCCTACCAATTGAAATTTACTGACAAATAAAACTTGAAGGAAAAACTCTTCCTTAACTTCAGCGTGCTTCAAATACTATTCAAATGAATTTGGATGTCCTTCTTTACTTCAAAATATAAGCAGAAGCTGAAAATAGAAGTAAATGGTTCTAAATTAATTCACCCAGATCCCATCCTGTTAGTTTAACATTATTATTATACAGTTGTAGTAATCTCCTTTGTGTAACCGAAGTGTAAATCAAATTTAACTTACAGTCATTCACAGTATGGCACTGATAAAAGCAAACTGGTCTCAGCCATGAACCTCAAATATAATCTCAACCTCCATGAACACCACGTACTCCCCTTTAGAGGGAGAAGCTACCTGCTATCAGTTTTAACTGGGTTCACTTTATACAGTGTGCAACTGCCTCAACCTAAGGATACTACATCTCCAGGGAAAGGGAACTGTCAGCCACACACTGGTACAGGGTCTCCAGTGAAGTGTCCAGCAGCCTGGCAGAGTCAGTCAGTGAAGCTTTGGAGTGCAGCAGAGAACCAGATAAGGCCTGATTTCATGCTGCTTTTTATATTTTCTGAGAGTTAATCCTGATGTCCAACAACCTGACACTGTCTTTGTACTGCTGCTGGCGGTGGCAGTCCGGGAGCCACTTCTGAACATTGTGAATGTTCTTGAAAGCTGCCACTTTTCAGCTTGTTCCAGATTAACTCAGTAATTCACTTTCAACTCAGAAAATATTACTAGATCTACACACACAAAAATAAATGCATATGCACAGGGAGACAAAAGGCCCTTCAAAAAAAAAAACAAGAGCAATTCAGCAGTAAAAGGAGAAAACAGCTTTCCCTGCACCAGTATGAAACAGGCATATCTCCAAAGATAACATTTTTATTTCCAAAGGTAATTTACAATAATAATAATAAACACCAGGACTAAATATTAAGTTACTTACTCCTGTACAAACCCTGAGTTCTGCAGTACATTCTGACCAGTATCTACTTACAACCACGTAAGGAAGTACAACCCCACATCTCTAAGTTGCTGGCAACTGCTTCCAAGTCCCCAAAAGCCACTTGCTGGGATACGAAGGCCAGTAAGATGGTAAGAAGTGATATAAAAATTACAGTTGCCAAGCCACCTTTTATAAATATTATGTAGGCTCTCCCTGTGCAAATCTTGTACTGCATGATGATCTCCACTCAAAGAGTGAAAAACAGAGCTGTCAAACACATCACTTAGGAGGTTCTGCTCACAAAGAATACATGGTGTCTCCTCCAGCTGGACATTTGAAGAATTCAAGAACTAGCAAAACACAAGGTAGAAGACTATTTTCCTGAGTTTGGTGAAGATCTCAGGACAAATTATAAATGCACTCAGAAATATAATATTTCTTTGAGCACATTATCCCAGCTAATGGAATACTTTCATTGAACTTATTCCATGTTTTTCCTCATGTCAATACAATTACTTTTTTGCAAAAGTGAAAATTGTAACATTTCATTAGCAATGTTAAAGCAGAGAGAGGGTATAAATACAGTACCATCTTTTAAAGTATAGATATTTATTCTGAGATGTTAAAGCAAAAATCTTGTAACCCATCCCCTTTAGATTATCAACAAGTACCACTTTATGCCATACAAAAAATTACTCACCAATATAGATTGCTTTTATTTAATTTTTCTTCACAGGACAAAAAGAAAGAATAAAAGAGATAAAAGCAAATTAATTTCCTGTGAATTATGCAAGGTGAAATAATGGTCACTTTGAATCCATCACAAATCAGCTTCATATCAAATAGAGCTGACCTAAGCAGTGAGGGAGCAAGCAACAAAAGCTCTGTCACTCAGCTTTTTAAATTAAGTCATGTTTGCTAGTACTAATGATCATGACGGAGAGCATTTGAGATTAGTGCAAGATATTGGAGACTGTAAAATGTGAAATTATGTAATGCTGTACCAAAAGATCTGGAAGAACAATACTAATGCATATTCCTCAGCAGCATTTTGAGGGATCAATTTTACTAGATATCTTTATAGATGACCAGAGTGTAAGTAGTATGAATTACAGCCAAAAAAACACAGTTTGGATTTGTTCAAAAATTTCTGATATTGGAAAGCACCGCTAATATATGAGGAACGGAACAGTACCAGGAAGACATGGATTACCTCTAGGACCACAAAAATAAAACTGAGTTAAAATTTAATAGTGCAAAATGCAAAGATGTGAACTTGCTGATTATTAAGTTTCTGCTGAAAATTGAGACCTCAGCAGCTGAAAATTACAGTGGATGAAACTGTGGGTACAAAGCAGATCACAAGTCATTATGAGCTACCAAAATGATGTCCCTATGGAGATGAAATGAAATTTTAAATTTATCAAGTAATATATTTCTAGTACATAGACATCAACATTAATGCAAGAATAAACTCTATTAAAATTGTATTGTTCTTGATTCTGATCATCTATTGTCCAAAAAGGCAATTGAAACTGGAAGAGAAAGCCTTCTACAATGGTCAGGGAAATTTTGAGAAGAAACTGAAAACATTTGCTTTGTTTAGCTTAACAAACAAAAGACTAAAACGGACATCAAAGGTGTGCCAAGAAAGAAATGCCAAGGAAAAAGAAACTCAAGTAAAAATTGGCAAGAAGCGCAAATCCACACTATGTCATCAATAATTTGGGGAGTTTTAACTATCAGGGGCCGAAGGCCTGCAAGAGCAAACAAAAGTGCATCGTGCACACCTTTATTTCTAAAAGACATGAAAACACTGACAAATGAAGAAAAATGCAGAAATTTAAGTTACAGCAGAATTGGTATCAAGACCAGAACCTAAGGAAAATCAGTAGATTGCCATGAGGCTCAATACTGATTGGAAATTGGTTTAGAAACCTGGAATTAAAAATAAAATAAATAAAATAAAATAAAATAGTTGGTTTCTCATGTACTAAAAACACCAAACTTTCATCTCGGTACGCAAATGGTATTAACAATATAAAAATCTCAGCAATTTCTCTTAACCAAAATAAATAAAAAATTCCAAGTTTTAGCTTATTGCTCAGATCAGGTTAAAATTATATCTTCGTAGTTGAGTGGAGTAAACTGAAAAGTAATTAATGATAGCCCATTCTCCCTTAATCCTGATGAGAGGACCATTTCTATTACCTTTCTTTAGTCTACATGTGTCTCTTTTATTCAATTCTCCCCTTATATTACTGGGGTTTTGATAAAGTATCAATATCCTTCTTTAGGCAAAAAGGAAAATCATTAAGAAATTGAAGTTTATTTTTACTAACTCAGTTAAAACTTGTTATATTTTATGGACATCTCAAATGACATACTGTCCGAAGACTCTCCTGGGATTATGTCAGCAGGCATTATGTAAGTCTAATCAGCTCATCTGTGGATAACCATGACTGTGGTTAAAGGAAACACAAAACATTTATGAAACAAAACAAGAAACAAGTAGAGGCAGACCTGCACCATGGATGCATAGTCAAAACTTGCAAATTAACTGCCTGGTTTCAATTCTGCCTAGCAGATAATGCAGCTGCATTAAAAGCTGCTTTCCCAAATATCCCACTGGTAGTGTGGCTGAATCCTAAATTTAAAAATCAAGCCTGTATCTCAGGCCAGTCCCTGATGATCCAGATGACTACACTACATATTATTAACAAATTAGAATAAATTTATAATAAATAGTTTCAAAACAAGATTTCTTTCCAGTATTTTACCTTCAAAAACTATTTTAAAATGTTTGGCATCCCATGTCCCAGAAGATAATGTAGGAGAAGGCAGACATGTCCTTTATCTCAGACTGCTGAGGAGCAATCCTATACTTACAATGTATATAACAGATGGTTGCTTGCACTTGTTCTTGGAAAAATAGAGAAGATAAAGAATACAAAATCTCCTCAAAGCTTGCAATCATACATTTATTTTCTAAGAAAAATTATATTTTATATGAATCGTGTATTCTGGAAAATTATCTATAAATCAGACTGAAATGGCAAATTTTAAATGTGTGAATAGAAGGTGAATAGGTTCTATCTAAAATAACCATGCCTTCCTTTTCTGCTTTAAAACAAAGCAAAGCTTTCCACCTTTTTAAGCTTTCCACCTTAACAAGCATCTCACCAGTATGGTGCCATAGCCTGGGAAAACCTTTCTACTTTTACTAACTGACTAAGGACATGGCTGACTAAGGGCTTAACTTGCAACAGCTAGGGATGCTAGAACTGATTATAGGTAAACACTTTCCCTTCCTCAAAAAGGTGATGATGGAATTTGGACTCAATGTTGTATAGCACAAGAGAAATTTACTTTCCTGATAACAAAGAAATACCAATTTAATCAAAAAGACTGGAACTCATTAGCAAAGCAAGTTCTAACAGCCTTCCCACAGAAGGAGCAGCAGGACAGGAGATGTTGCTCTGGGTATCTCCCAAATATCACACAATACTGAAGTTGCAGCCTAGTTATATTGCACACCTCATATATTCCTTTCTTTTGATCCTTTTTCATCTTCCCCTTGTCCCTGAAGAGGAAGAAAAACTCCTTTTGCTTAAGAAAAATTTGTCAGCTCACTAATCCTAGCTCCTTATCTGCCTCAGAATAGATCTGACTTTTCTAAATATTTTGCATTAAAAAGTTCTCTTTCAAAGAAGAGAAATGTTAAATTTTGACATATAATTACCATTATCCTCTCTGCTAGCAGAAAATGATGGCAAAATGCCAACTTGCTTGTCTGCTACAGATAAGACATTTCCAAGCTTCCATCCTTCCCTTCAGAGAAAACAGAAGGGGAAGACCAGCCAGGAGAAAGCCTACCCTGTCAGCTGATCCTCTAAGAAATAAAATTAATATTCTCCTAGCAGAAATCATTTTCCTCTGAGCCTGAGGTAAATGATATGCCTTACCATATGTTATGATGGTCCTTTCAAGAATGACAAATTTGATGAATTTTTCCTGGATGGTCTTTCTCTCATCCAATCTCTGCTCATCACCTCCAGCTTCTGCTGCAGGCAAACTCTCAAGAGGCATAAATCAGCATAGCATCACCAAATTATATAACTTCTATCCACTGGGGATTTAGCCCCTTCTATTTCAGACTTAGCAAAAAGGAAAGTGCTTGTGCATTCTTCAATAATTTTTTTGATCTGTGTAGAGCTTTAGAGAATTTCCCTGACACACTGCTGAGCTGCGACAGCAGTACACCCATCATGAGCAGAGAACCAGACATTTTTCTTAAAGAAAGAGCACTATAAAGGTTATGTCCAATTACAACATACTCAGAAATAGCTCAAAAAAAGGAAAAAACCTCTGCTTCAGTTCAAACAAGGGGGGAAAAGGCACAGAACAGGTTAAGGCAAGTTTCTTCACTGTTTATAAAAATATTGGCATACTTTGAATACAAACTCAGTTTTGCACTTCTCATTAGGTCGCCTATACTTCCAGGCAATCAAAATGTCTGAATATCTTTGCCAAACCGCAGATACCAGATTATTTGCACATCATTTGTACATCATGATCCTTTGGAAGTTTTACCAATAAAATATAAATACAGATATTTTAAAAATCCATCTATCAACACACAGATTTCAAATTTTCTCATTTGCTGTAAAATATGCTGATTCTAAAGAGAATGACAATAAATAAAGATTGATTTTAGCCAATATTCTGCAGTCAAAGCTCATCCAAAAAGAAAACTGCTGGATATATCAGTTAGCCCCAAAATTTCCTGGGTGTTTTAACTGTTTTTTTCAGCCACGTAAAACAAGTGAGTTTGTATGCTTAAATATTAGAGCACAAACCTTACTTTGTGCCTATGCAAAACACCCTTTGGAATCTTAAAAGACTGTAATGTGCGATGGGAATTGCAAGGACTGGAAGGCAATGGGAGAAAGGAGCTATTACTAGAGTATAATTTAGGATTAGGTTAGTTTTACAAAAACCATACAACAGGAAGAATGCAAGACAGTAAAAAATGCTTTATAAATGCAATTTATCACATAAACATGTAGTATATCAGAAAGAGTAGTACCTAATTTTATCACACTTTCCGCTACCAAAAAAACAAAAAGAAAAAAAATTATCCAGTAGTTTATTCCAAAATCAATTCCAAAATGTGAGCTCTGAAACAAACATTTGCTTTCTCGCAAAGTTAACAAAGGACTTCACACGGAGATTGAACAAGCTAAGATCAACTGCACCAGCTCTATCTTGCCATCTTTTCCCAGAGAGGGGACACAGAAAAGCTACTCAAGCAGCACACAGTTCACTAACACCTAAATTTCTTATTCATGATGGTGCAAACTAAGGCATCCATAGCCTAAGCAGGCACTGGGCTGGGGGCAGCCCTCCTCCAGCTTATGTAAGAATAAAGAAAGGAGAGAAGAAAGAAAAGCCCCCCCAAACTAGAAGCAGGCTACAAAGCTGATGTTGGGATATTCTGAAATAAATCATAAAATCAGAGATACAAAGTATCTAAACCAGACAAATTAGTAGATATTTTTGGATAAAAATGGGTGAAAAGGTATGATTTCCTGGGTCAATTCAAAATATTTTAAAAAAGTAATTGCCTATATGGGTTTTTTTTTCATATTTAAAACAGAATTTTACACTCAATAACACAAGGACATAGATAAAAATGTTAAGATCTCAAGAAAAAAAAAAACCAATGATGGCTTCAAAGATAGAAAACTGGGACAAAATGCTCATTGGAACATACAGAGTCTCCCACAGGAGCTTAAAAAGTCAGACATTGCCTGCTTTTATATTTAAACTGCCTTTCAGCTACCTACTTCAGTAGAAGACACTTGCAAAAGTGTAAAGTTGTAAAGGACAATGAAAGATAAAAGAACACTAAAATGAAGAATATGTAATACTTAGATGCATTCTCCTCATGGAGACTTTCCTGGTTTTGAAGGGGAGTTGGTGGTTTCATATTTGCTTGTCTTATGATGATAAGCAACAGTTAAAACAAAACAAAAAGGTCCACTCCTGTGAACAGCAGTCGTTTCCTTTTCAGTGTATACCTACACACCATACATATAGACATGAGGAAAGTGTATCACTTGTCATCCTAAACTATCACATGAACCTGGACAGCCTAAAAGATATTTTGTGCATTACACACAAAAATAGAGCTATTGTTTGACAGTCTAAAATCTAAATTATCAGTTCTATCATGACTAAATATATCCAGGCTAATAAACCTTCCCCTTTGTCCTGAAAGGGAAAGTCAGCAGCAGCCAATTTCACCTTTTCTCTTTCCTCTCCCTCCACCAGGAAGAAAAACAGTGCTGGAACCAGCCCCTCTGAGAGTGAGGATGGCAGACACAAGGTTGCCAACTGAGACAATTCTTTCCTGCTCTCACCTGCACACCATGAACATCAGTGGGACCACCACACACCCACCACCAGCACAGCCCTATTTCAGGCCTTCCTGCTCTCTTAGAGACTTACTGTTTTCAAAGTTGATGAGAAAAAAAGCCAGATGAGCCTGGAAGTAAATCCAAGGCTAGGTGAGAGAGAAAATCCCCCCTACTCAAAACCCCTTTCTTAAGATTCCTCTTAGGTTGCAGCTGTGAGCCATTTCCACAGAAATTTCAGAGAAAAGGGTAACCATAAGGCAAGGGCATTCTCCTCACAAAACATCTGTCCAGCAGTCTCCTCGTACTCCTCAGAAGCTACATGGCTTCAGTCTGTGCTATCTCCAGTGTTTCGAAAGACATCACATATGTTCTTGAATTAAAACCTGACCACTGGGTTCTCAGACCAGACTCAGGAACAAAATGAAGGCCTGTAGAAACACTGAAGTATTAATAAAAAGATTCTGAAAAAATGTTTCCGAATTTGATACAAAAACGTTGTGCTACTTCCTCTTTGTAGAAGAAATTTGACATTTAAGACCATGAAATTCATGAAAGTATATGGTCAAAAACTGACTTTGAAATATGTCACCTGTAGAACAGTCTCACACAGGAAACAGTGCTACCTTTGCTATGGTGCTTTCAAAACTCAGCTGGATAAAATGCTGTAAATCTCCTGCACAAAGTCACTTTCTGTTATCAATGCACTAAAACACTCTACTTAGTGTCACACTTCATGTCTTGTTTAGCTGTACCATGCCATACAGTGAAGTCACAAATATCAGGTAACTTAAATACCTCATATGAATATGAGACCACATCCTTCTAAGTCAGCATATTCTGTGATTTTGTGATCGCTGTTAACGACACCAACCCAGGAAATTCTTTAAGTTGTTTTGGTCCTTGGATTGGCTTAAGATGAAAAGTCTTTTAGGTTAAAAGAATAAATGTAGTTTACTATGAAAAAACTTGTAGGAAATTAATGCAAGTTTTAACTGCCAGCTGCTTGCGATTTTGTAAGGAGGTAACACCATGGAGACATTACTTGCAGCAGCACTGAATATTGTAATTATCAAGCTTGATTTCAGTTATTTACATTCTAACAGATGACCTCCAAGTTCTGGATTCACTTCTACTTTTATTAGGTAAAAACAAAAAGTAGCGAAATGTTACAGAACATATTCATTAATTTGAATAATTTTCAGATAAATTACTAAAAGTTAGGATTTTCAGAAGTGAAGCAGAAGATATTAAAAAAAATACATGAAGACTTGAGTTCGTTTTAAATAACTGGAATGCTGGCTTCATTAAGTGCATGTAAGGAATAATATTTTTGTTAGTTCCCCCAAAATCTATTTTTCAGTTAGTTCTTGACTGCCTTTCAAGGCAATATATTACACCAAAAAATCTGCCTCAAATATAATCCAAGAACATCTGTTATTACTTCAATAGTCTGGCTATTCTCAAATTCCTATATAGTACTTGTTTTTTACAGTACTATCATTACACATAATGATTCTTCTTCAAGTCACCAACCCAATTTTTGTCTTTAAGGATGAATTCTACAGTTTAGCATGTTCTGTTGTGTGCCAACTTAAAGGAGAAAAGTATGCAAAGGGAGAACCATGAAAAGAGGAATTCAAATGTGGCACCTGACACACACTACTAGTAAAAGTTTTGAATATTTCAGCTATCTACAGTATTTTGCTATTGCTGGCCAGAGACAATGTAAATCTCAAATGCAGCCTTCTTCCTACCCTACAAAGAAAACAATCTCTGAAAAGAAACATGTGGCAGTCAGCATCAACTTAGTAGCAAGGTGAACAGAGACTTCTATCTATTATTTCATAAATTCTTCCCATTATTAAAGTTCTTATTCACAGAACTCATACAAAAACCAAGTTTACCATAAATCATTTTAAATATTACAGCTGTAACATGAATCACTATAATTAACTCATCCAAGAAATTAATTAACAACAAAAGATTACAAAATTCATTCAATGATAGCAGGAGAAGTATTTAAAATAAATGCAATAGAAATAATTCATACTAATGTAAAAGACAGTACTGAGCATTATAAGCCAAGAAAAGCAGTTCAGGCCATGTCATAAAAAGAAAATTCTCATAAATGTTTCATTTTTTTTAAATTACTTTCTTACCTCACTTAGCCTCCAGCAGTTGATAGACCATAGGCTTATCTATAATCTATTCTAACTTCAGAATCCACTCATTCACTTGCCAAGGAAAAGAAAACTAGGAAAACTAGGGAAACCAAATCAGAGCTTGATAAGGTAGAATAAGGTAGTATTGTATCTGGGCCTGTTGCCTCTTTCTCACCTTGAAAACCAAAAAATGTCTTCCACTATCAGGAAAAACAGAATTAGTCTAACTAGAAAAAATTAGTTCCCTATTCAGATGCTCCATGCACTCACTTTATTACCTGTCCCAAGAATACAATGCCTAAAAATGCACTGTAAGTAAAAGTCTGAAGCTCTAATTCCTAGCACCTTCATAATCCATTCCAAGAAAAATGCATTTTGCTCTCCCTCACTCACGCTCTCAAGCCACTCTACCAAGTTGACATTCTTACATCTAAGCCTATTTTCCAGGTCATCAGTATGACCTTGTGCAAAGCCTTACAGCCAGTGGGATTTATAGCTGGATGGCATTATGCCCACATGGAAACTTATACTGTCTATCATTTTTGTACTGGGGAGGGAAGCAAAGACTTTGGCTCTTCTAAAAAGAACCTTTTGACAATTACAATCTCCGTAGAGACATCTTCATGTGTGTCAATCACAGAGGAAGGTTTGGAGCACTGGGCACTCCACCCAGATGGTGCACAAGGCAACGCCAAAGGCTGACCACCAGCCTCTCCCATGTTCAGGATGCCAAAAATTCTCATATGCTACCAGAGCACAACAGGTCATGCTGGTCACAGAAAACACTTAGACACTGCAAGAGAAAGGCTGATTTCCACTCAACTCTATCTCTTATGCAGTTCCATATTTTGTCATATATATAATTGCATTTCTCATGAGCCAAGACATAATGAAGTTAGGGCAGCTATCACAAGTATTAAAACAGCAGGTTCTTGGTAAAATTGATTCTTCAAGCAGCTTAAAAAATTTGAATTCAACAGTTATCTTCCTGACTTTAATAGCCCAAATGCAAGGTTTTTCTTAAGAAATATATGTATTGTATTTTATACTAATTGTCATCATCAACATTAGCAGGAATAGTAGTATTAAGCACTTCTGATTTGAACCAGTGCTACCAGCAAAACATTGAAAGGAGGTAAAAGGTGCAAAAAGCGGAAGTCAGAGACAAGGACCTCTTTTCCTTTGTTCCAGTTGGGAACCCAGGCTCAGAGACACCTGGCATCAGCAAGGTTCTGATTTCTGTTCAGGTTCATCCTTTCTTTTCTCCCCAAGCAGAGCTCTCACAGGGGGCTCCTCCTGCTCCTTTCCCAGCAGACCCCCGACATCCAGCACCACAGCTGTACCCAGTCTGTCAAGGTAAATTTAATATTTAAAATATTAAATATAGACTGTATTAATTATTCATACAGTCCAGTCTAACACATAAGATTGAATGTCACGGTTATCCTAAAGGTAGAAAATGTTGAGTTCTACAGAACATTCATTAAGTGTAGTGAACTAATTAAAGTATGTTAATTAGGTAATAGACAAAAAGAACTTAGTATGTGGTAGAGACTGGTCACTTTTAATACAGCGTGTATTTGTACCGCATTAATACCTTGGCTGTAATTTTATGCTTAATGAGCAAAAGGAAAAGCTGATTATTCAGAAAGCAGAAAAAAAAAATCACATGTGTTACGTGTTGGAAAAATAGCCTCAGGTGACAGAGGAAATACATACCAAAGGAATTGGCACTCTAACAAAGAAAATATAATTTCAAAACCCATAAACAACATGCTGTCACTGGGAATTTTACATAATCAGATTCTAGGAAGCAATACTTAATTGCTGATGTTAATAAAATTACAAAAATCTGATTTTATTTGCACAAGTTATCTGTTCTCCCTGTACTGTGTAAACATTTTTCCCAGTTTTTCTTATATTCCCATTTGCTTTATGGTAATTCAGAATAAGGCTTTCATCAAATGCTCTAGTTAGGAGAAAAAAAAATGAGAAGCAAGAATTTATTGATTAAACTCCCACTCACACCAGGCAAATTTTGGTGGGAAATATACATGCATATGTTAGAAAAAAAAGTCCATGTAATGCTCTACATGTAATTAAAAAATACTCCGAGCTTATGTTAAAATATTTTTTCTCATTCCATATCTTATCTCCCTGCTTTCCACTTGATTTGAAAAGGCTTGATCAAACCTAGAAAGCATCTTGATGTATGTTACTAGAAAGAAAAAAAAATCCAGTTAGTGCTCTCAGTAAAACAAAGGCCTACACTGTCTTCAGAAGATAACTGGAATAATGACAGTAACAAAGAGGACAGATGTTGGTGATCTCAAACTACTCAGGATAAAAGCAAACTATTTAAGTTCTTTCTTAAGCTCAGCAGCATGGATTTTGGGTATCATTAGGCAGTCATTAAAAAGTGAATCCCAGTATAAAAGACTAAGAAAGACAGATTGAGAAAAGGAACCTCATACTCACAATGAAATTTGGATAGAACTTCAATAAATTCAAAGCAAGTCTTAAGCTTAAACAAAAAACACACCACACACAAGCTTATGAACTGAAACAAATCCAGAAAGATCAGCAGTCACCTGGCCTAGAGGACACTCTCTTTGGGTTTTTTAACATTAAAGTTTCGTTTAGGGCTAAAATTCTGCCATGACACACCAGCCTTCACAGAGCCAAGGAACTTGATGCCTCACCAGAGCCTAACACCAGCCAGAGCCTGAGCTCAGGTGTTGCTCTCACCTCATGTCTGTTCACTCACCTTTCTCTCTTTGCTGAAAAATTACATCCAGTGCCACCTAAAAGACAGAGATGGCCACCGCTTTGTTTTCTGGGAATACTGTAACGCCATACACCCTTGCTTGTTCCCCTGTTATATGGGGGACAGAGGTCTGCTCATCATCTCTACCTGAAAGAATTGAGGGACTTTCTTCCCACACCTCTAGAAAATGGCCCAACTGGGAAGAAGGTGAGAACTGCTTTGTAGCTGCAACTCTCTCTAGGGACAACAGAAACAGGGGATTATCCAAAAAAAGCAAAAGGAGTTGAAGTCATGTCTCATGTCCTGCATAATTACATTAATCACTGAACCACTGACACACAGAAAGCCATGAGCACAGCCACCATTTGCCCACAGAGAAGGCCGGGGAGCTGTGGGAGCAGATCAACACCCAACACCCTTTCAAGGCTCCTAACCCACACCCTCACACTGAGCACCAACACCTGCAGCAAGTTCAGGAGTCTGCATTCAAAATAAGGCTAAAACCTTCATAAATGGCCAGGAAACTTAGAATCTTTAGTCCTGTCAAATGTCAGACACCTGGGTAATTTCAGGTGAGCTGGTGCAAAGGCCCAGCACTGCATCAGCTGCCAGCCCCGGAGCAGCAGTGGTGCGCTCAGGCTGATCGGGTGCTCCCCTGGACAGATGTAGCTAGCAGAGGCACAGTGCCATGCTGCTGTGGCAAAACTGCCTCCACTTCTGGATTTATTTTATCTACACAAGGTAAAAAATACATGAACCAGATTCTCAAATGTTGCCGTAATGCAAGAAGTTTTTCCACATCAAGATGGCAGCCATGCTTCATGCCAGGCCTGAAGAGAACTGCTGGAACCAGCTCAAACTCACAATGAGCCACAAGGTTCACAAACATTATTATCCCTAATGCTCACTGCTTAACTCTAAGCTCATTAACAACAACTTCTGAGCATTTAGTTGCAAGGTCTTTCACCGCTACCTAGTTATGACCTCTGTGAGAAAATGTGGTCGTAAGTAAAGTTCCTTCAAGAACATACCACGCCACTGCCCAGCACTAACAAATACCTACTTAGAGAGGATAACACACTAAGTATGCAGGGCAGACCATATTAACACAAGTTGCACTCAAATTCACAAGAACCAGAACTGTTGTGTAAAGCTTCTTACCCTAAAAATTAACTGAGGTGTCTAAAGAAACAGCTTTTTTTTTGGTTACGTCTTGTCCTCCAGAATAATTCACAGCATTGGAGCCACAGAGCTTTTGTCAGGAGAAAGTTGCAACATTTCCTGTAACACATGAATGGCATCAATTGCAATTAACTGCTCTAGC
Organism: Dicrurus megarhynchus; assembly: GCA_013399195.1. Lineage (NCBI taxonomy): Eukaryota > Metazoa > Chordata > Aves > Passeriformes > Dicruridae > Dicrurus > Dicrurus megarhynchus. The sequence continues at coordinate 58,240 of VXAD01008917.1, read as the reverse complement.
AAGAGTTCACATATCTCTACTGGCTGAGTATTTCCCTTGGCACATGCACCCTTTCCAGTCCTTTTTCTCCGTGCTTCACATAGTTAGTTATCTGCAAGTGATTTATTATAAGTGAATCCAATTATGCATATCGTTATTTTAAACAAGGGCATTGATTTAATGAAGCCCTGCAGATTCACAAACAACAGAACTTGGACCAATTCCATGGGATGTGTTTCCCCAGTGCATTTTCCATGACATATGGAAAAAGACAATGAGTGACTATTTGACTGCTCAGCAGTGCAAAATAACTGCAAAAGATTTTTGTTTTAGTTTTCAAAATCACCTTAAACATCAAGAACCCAGGAAATCCAAGACATCATCATCACATAGCATTTTTTTCTGGAATAATTTAAATAGATGCAAGAACAATGCTGCTCCTGCTTTTGACAGACAATGATGTAACACCACCATTCTTAGGCTGTGAGGAAATCAGATAGTTAGATAATAAGCATTATAATACGCCTTAAAAATTTTAAATTGTGGCAAAAAATCTTTCCATAAAGGATGGATCATTCCCATTCTAATTCAGCTAACTGTTTCTAACTGTACTAACTGCATTTTACAAATCTGAATCATTTAGTCTGTACACCAGGATTTAATTTCTTAAAATTCTTCTTTTGAGTTTGACTAGAAAAAACCTAACCAGGTAGAGAGAGATATATTCAAATGTTCCCCAAAAGCTTCATGAAATCCAGACAATAAAGTGGTCAACAAATTTGTTCATTTAAAAAACAAAAGAAGAGATAAAGAACATAAAGCTTAAATGGTTTAAGAAGATTTGATAACAAGGTATCACTTAAACTGAGGGTTGAGGCGAATTATTTAGGATAGTTTAGGAAGGCATAACTCAAATGAACAGGAGAAAGTTTACCACTGTAAAATTCAAGTTAAACTTGAAGATCCTTTAAGAAACGGGATGATTAATTGAATGAAATTAAAAACCCAACTTTCCAGACACCCAGAAGTGCTAGACTGAAACAATACAAGGTAACAGGCTTTTTCCTAGTACAATTGCTAGAAACAATACCGAAATTATTTGCATTGGCAGGAGGCAAATAGCCTTACTTACCTTAGCCATTTCCCAGATAATGGCTCACAGCTAAATTAGCTTTTAACTGTAAAGGGTAAGAACATTTCTGGCCTAAAGGAATCAGGTGCAGAGACCTAATCAAATAATAATCAAGTTCTTTGTTCATTCCTTAGTAGCAGGAGACAACCACATGAGGAGAGAAAAATCTTCTTGATAGGTGACATGACTTAGACAAACAACCTAATCTTGTCAGCAAGACAAGAAAATTAAAATCATAAAACATTGCTGCAGGGTTTTATATGAGGCTTTACAACTTCACAACAAAATTAAATTTGGAAGTATTTTTGAATGGACATAACATTTAAACAAGGGGATAAAGATAGATATTCAGGTGATTATCAGATGTCAATAAAACTCAATGAGCATCAAAATTACTTCAGCAACATTACAAAAATGTCCATCTTCATATCTGGTCATCTAAATTTTATAACGAGTTGCTGGGAAATATGCCCAAAGCTCTGTTACTAGTGTATCAGAACTATTACTGCTGTGATCCTTCTACCAAAAAAATTATTACAGCTGTGATATTTATAACACAGAGACTAAATATAAGTAAGCCTCCAAGCAAAAATACATTATTCAGATGATAAATGTCTTTCACTACATTTTTTGTCATTTATTCTAATAACAGTTGCCCTATTTTCAGAAACTTTATATCATTCAACCTTAACAAGTCTTTTCCAGAGGGAGAAAAAGACTATTAAATCCATTTTCTGATCATAACTAGTTGGAGAAAATTCTGTCTCCTTAAGCGAACGTACTCCTCTAGTACGTGAAGATTCTTTTCCTCTAAAGACTTGGTATTTCTGCCAGGAAAAAGACCACATTTTCCCTATGAAAATAATAAGCAAACCAACATTTCATTCCTATTTTGAAACAACAGTCAGTAAGAAAAAAAAAATCAGTTAAAAAATAAGCTTGTGTTAAGCATGGAAAAAGTGTATACTTGTAACTTGGAAATGCTGCCCCTTCCTTTCAGTTCAAAATTTGCCTAGAGTTAAAGTACTAAATTTCTGCCATCTAGAAATAGGTTACTGTAACTTAATGCAATTAATAATGCAGGGGTGCCATCCTCCTTTTTTGCCAGCAATCTCTGATTATCCCCATTTAGGTCACCCTGAGCATCCCCAGCCCATGATCAAGTTCTTCAAAATATTTACAGTCAACTCTAACTGAAGGCTGTAATCCCTATAAAATCAAGTACATGTAGATCAAGATGGAAGCCTACGAACAGCGTGAAGGCTTCACCATGCTCTCCTGATGCAGATCATAAAGTATTTGAGGAAAGAATGTAAAAATAATTGTATCTGGAGAGAAACCTGGTGCTAGAATGAACCCCTACAGTAGATTGGCCAAATCATGCACTACTATGAAATTCTATAGAGTGGTCTTGTTTAACTACTCTAAAAATTATAGTTCTAACACAACATTCCCTCATGTAACAAAAACTTGCAAAAAAGAAAATACAGAAAAACTATTAAAAAAAACCCAAACAAACACAAAAAAAACCCCATGACCCAAAACAACCTTACAGATTGATACATATATAAAGCACTCAGTTATGCTGTAAGACTTCAGTGAGAGGTTCCACCAATTACTATAGGAACTGGATGAAGTTCCGTGCATTAAAAAGAAACTAATTAAGCAAATTAAGAAGAAAAGAACTTTTTCAATACATTTTGCAACAACATGAAACTTCAGCAATGCGACACGAAGCCTCATGAATATAATCTTCTGTCAAAGATCCACTAGCAGGTCCAGCTGCAATCCACTGGGGTGGATCAGTTATTCACCTTGGAACTGGGAGATGTGTTCAAGTGCTTTCACAGGTGCTGGAGAGAAACTGCAACTGCATCACCAATGCTTTATGGGAATACTGAGAGGTAAAAAAAGAGTCCCTCTACTTTTTTTCCTCCTTGTTTTAGAAGTCCCAAAATAAGACATTTTGGAAGCAAGTACAAATCATAGCAGCAATTCAGATATTATGTTTCAGAAATATGACCTGAAAAATCGCTACACTCTGTAAAGAATCTGAATTATGAAATACAGATACTAATTACCTCGAATCTTACGTGTATCTTACTAGTCTATTCATGTTATGGTGAGCCAGAAGTTGTTCTCAAGCCATAAATGGACCTTTGAAAGTGCACTCCTATTTTAGCCTATGCTCATCTTTAACATAGAAAGAAGTAAATGAGAGAAATTTTTTTTGGTCTCCTCCAAAAGAAAACCAGTAACAGAAAGTATCCCATTAGAGGGATCACAAAGGAAATACAGCTTGAGAACAGACTCAGCATTGCTGAAGGGAATGAAAGCTAAAAGGTACCTAGAGGAATAAACAACTTCAAGCATTTGACTAACCAAATGTACAGCAGACTTCGCCACCGGCACCTTGCCTGCGTAGCTCTCTCTCTCCAGGTTCTGCCCTTTTGTTCCATGTCCTTAGCAAAGCAGATCAACTTAAAACAAAATTCATACAAACATTATTTAAATGAGCTTTTAGGTCATTTTAGTTAAATACTCTATTTTAATCTTTGTTTACAGCTAGAATTTTAGATATTTTCCACAAAAAAAGACATCTCATTCATTAGTATAACACTGCAGGTACACTGAAGAGGCAAACAAGATGTATTAGATCTGGTGGCTGTATAGGCACTAACATATTGATCAGTGTCAATTTTGCATTATTTTGTCAGAAAAATACAGCATTTAAATGTTAGTTAGGTTTCTGTTTGCTTGTTTGTTTTGTTTCTGTGGGGCTTTTAATCAGGTAAGCTTCCCAAGAGTCTAACTCAGTGAAAATACTACACCAAACCTAGTTACACATCTTTTTTGACATCTCAGTAGGAACTTCAATGTATTTTCGATGTTTGACTTTCTTTGAAATTTTGTGTACATATCCTTTCAATTTCAAAAGTTAGATCCCATCTTCTCTGGTATATCCATGTACTATATGGAAGAAAGGCTTTCTTGCTTTTTCTGCTCCCATCTGGGTTCTCAACTTTGAATGAATACTGAACTGACCCACCCATCTGCTCTATCACACATCTGCAAGTAACACAGACTTGGTTTAGCTGGCTGAAAATGCCGACAGCTGAAGCAGCACAAAACCCAGTGATTAGGATCCTGAGTCTCTAAGTTAATTTCAGGTTGCTGCCACTGCAGCTCTCAGCTGACAGGATTCGAAAACCAGTTTTGTACAGAACCATATACACAATCACACTCAGTTATAATCTGCTCATGATGGTGGGGCACAATGGACAAAGAGAGAACCAAACAAATGGACAAAAACAGAAAACAAAAGGAAAAGGATGAAGATGTTCGCATATGAAAACGAGATGGTAATATATATTTGTGTAGACTATAAAACTACTACAGAAATACTCCAGAGAGAGAGAAATCCTATTTTTAGCTTTTAATATTAATCTTGGGCAACTTCATTGGTTTCAATCACGTTACAATGCACTGCACCTTCCTAAGTAAAATTTGTCAAGTCTTATAGTCTCATTAACCAAAAAAATATGTATGGGAAACCTTCTGTATATGGTCATTTCTTTATTATGGGTCAGATCCAAACCTAGAGACTGAGATCAAAATATTGGTAAAATATTTGAGATTTTTTTAAGCCCAAACTTCCAAACCTGAAAATTAACCTTTAAAATATAATTCAAGCTTTATTTCTCAGCAAAACACAATCCAAAACTGAAAACGTAATTCCTTAATCCTGACACAGAAAATATTTTATTAGATTTCCTTATAAATGTTTCAGCACAGCATCTAGTTTTACCCTGTCCTGCAAGGAAAACGTTTTATGAACATCACCTTACTACAGATATGAGCATTCCATTTTTATTCTAGCATCTCTGAACACTGTTTTAAATAATTTAAATATTCTTAAATAATTTTAGATTTTTTAATATTTGCAGTGGTGTAAATTAGAAACCTGGTTTTGTACCTATTCTGATCCATCTGAAGATACATTTTTGCATTCAGTGTTACTGTCAAAATGATACATAAAAACAATTGCTGATTTTCCAACATATTAAGTGTTTATGCATCTGAAAAGCAGATCTTTCTAAGAGCATGCATGACTATATTGCTTGATATTACAGACCAGGATACTCTTATGTGAAACTGCAGAGTGACAGAAGACCAAAAACTTAGCTGTTTCAGTATCCAAATACTGAAGCACCAAAATTAGTGGGGATCTTCGAAACTAACAAATTTCCTAACTCCCAGAAACTCTACAAGATTGGCTTCACATCACAAGAGCCATGTGCTGTCACCATGCATGCAATGCCCACTCCTCTCCTCACTTGCCGAGCAAAGCTCACGATGAAGACACGAGGGAAGTGCAGAGAGCAGCAGAGACAAACCAGACACCATCTAGGGCCCGTCAGCTGAACTACACAGCCGGTCCCAGCAAAATCCAGGGGCAGTCTGACATTAATACAATTAAAGTGAAAGCTCTTGGCATCCATCATCAGCTCCTACAACGACTCTTCCTGGCTCAGTGGCAGCCTTGTGCACCCTGCTCTGAAGCTCATAGCTGAATCTGTAAAAGAACAAACAACTCTTCGCCCACTGTAAAAAGCAAGTATTTTATTTATTATACAAAGCAAGTCCTGTCAGAGCTGAAACCTGCAAACTGCTGGGCAGCACACTCACAATGATCATAGAACCTCTTTGAAAGCAACCTGGATTTTTCAAAGATCAGATTTGTGATAACAACCAGAGCTATGGCTTTAACAAAACTCCCAAAATTCAGAAAAGGGAGGTGCTTTGGGGAAGGACAATGGGTTCACAAGCCCATGAAGACATCCACATATACATATCTCATTTGCTTGTATGAAAACGAGAATGCACGTGTAGAGCAGTGTTCTTCCTCCTTTGCTACTGAATTGAGCAAGAACACAGCCTGACTGACCTCTCCCAGGTCACTGCTGCTCACCACTAAAACATTCTGCAGGTTCTGCGTTTTCCTATGTTTGGGACCTCTCAATCAGGAACATCTTTCTCCTGAAATATCCAATCCAACAAAACAATGTAACTGACCAGAAATAAAATTAACTCTTTGGCACAAGAAAACAAAGACTGATTTTGGATTACCTGCTATTTTTAAATTATCTCATTTACAGGTAAATGAGTCAGTGGTAAGACCAAAGAGAATTATTTCCTTTTAGACAGAACCATCTGAGAGATAACCCATCCCTGCAAAGCTAACAAAGACAAACCCTATTCATGGACCACAGGAAGGAAAACAAAAGCAGAACCACAGAAATCTTTGAAATCCAGTATGTTGCCTCAGGTTACCCCACTATTTGGCTCTTATTGTACAAGGAAAAAAAAAGTGAACTAGTAAATGGTCTTTCCTCTAGTATTCAGTCTCTCATTCTGGTGATCAGCAGTTGAAAGTTTTCCTAAGCTGGTGATTGCATCTGTTGAATTAGGATCATTGTACTCAATTACCTAATTCCTTTTTAACCTATTTATGTGCATGGCCTCCAAAATATCCTTCATCGTTGTAATGCCTGCACTTGAATTCTATACTTTGTCAAAAAAGTTTCTCTCATTTTTAGCTTAGTAACTGATAAATGTTACTGAAATTTACTATTTCTGCTATAATGAAATAGTTTGGGTTTATTCTGTATTCACTTTTTATTCTTTATTTTTCACAGTATCCCATCCTCTGGCTCCTGAATTGCCTCATCTCCAGAACAACTCCTAATCTACAGAGCTTCAATCTGAACAGAATTTATTTCCCCATTAGTCAAGAAATCCTGACTGATCCAGACTTTACAGTCCCGAAATTGAAAGCCCAGGGAAAGCCCAGTCTCAGGTTGCCAGCCCTCAGGGCTATTACCAATGACATTATCTGAGACCATGCCACATGGTGACTGTCACTACCCCATGAAAGCTGTGGACAGGTCAGATAACATCTAGTATTCTCCTTTTTTTTTTTTTCTTTAAGAAATAAAAAAATAATGTGCAGAAGGCTCTCTGATACATCTTTTTATATTGAGTCCCCATCAGCAGCCACTTAACTCTGCAACACGCACTCGTGTGCAGCACAAGAAACAGACGAGCAGGAGGAAATGCCTGAGTAGAGCTCAGCACTGGAAAGAGGCACATCCCGGACAATGAGCATCCTAGGCAGAGCACAGAAAACCATTCGAGCAAGTTTGTTCCAGACAAAGGATATTGACAGCCTAAAAATCAAGATATTGTCTGAAAAAATTATACAGAAAGAAGCACACATAGGATGATTTTTGCCTTCTGGATTATCAAGACTGATGTTTTCACATTTTCCATGACAGCCAAAATCTTACCTATCATTTTTTTTAAACTTTCAAATAAATAACTAGAATATTGGTGTTTTCTTTGTGTTGAAGCTACAAGATTGCAAGATTATAGCAGAAACGAAAAAGTTAATGATTTGATAATAAATTTTCTTTATAATTTCTTGCTCTTAGCATTATATTCACACTTGGATCATTTACGTAATTTAGCACTCCCAAAAAGAAGGAACTTTTTTTTCACTGTATTCCTATCCCTACAAATCAGGATATCTAAAATGAAAAAATGAAACACTTGAAAATTGAGATTTTGTAAAGGAATCATGCTGCTGACTGTGGATTGAGACATTTTCCCATTCCAAGTAAAGGAAAAAGACGTATTTTTTCCTTTTTTTTTTTTATTTTTTTATTCTACAACCATTTCTAATACTTGTTGGAAGCTGCTTTAAGGATTAAAATATTGTAATAAATCTCAATGTGATTTCAGTGCCTTGAAAAAGTTTGGTCAATAGGAAATGTTGAGCACTTGCCAACTCAGAACAAATCCTGGGTTTACATAATTCCATGATTCTGGAGGTACTGGAGCAGGTTGCCCAGAGCAGCTGTGGATGCCCCAATTCATAGCAGTGTTCAAGGCCAGGATGGATGGGGCTCTGAGCAACCTGGTCTAGGTGGAAGGTGTCCCTGTCCCTGGCAGGGGGTTGGAATGAGATGATCTTTCAGGTCCCTTCCAATCCAAACCATTCTATGGTTCTGTGAAATGGAGGTATGACAAGTACTAAAGCATAGTATCAGGAAAATTTACTTAGTCTTGTATTTCTTGAAAGCTGAAGCCATTCAATCAAATTGCTTATTTGTCACCAGAAAGAAATTTTAAAAAGGATTTCCATTAGAATTAAAAGTATTTTCATATTTGCATATACAGACACAGAAAACACACCCTTTCTAAATATACAGGAAAAGCCTGCTGGAGAAATATCAAATGTTAGCAGGAAAATAATCAGTTCATTATGGACTGTTAAAGCAAACTAAAGAAAAAGTAAATAACTCATAACAACTATAAATTGGTATTATTTTCCTATATAAAATGTATCAGTAGCAGAACTAGACCCAGTCTTAGGAATGAGTTATTAAAAACTGTACTATAACTGCAAAGCATTAAAAATATGATATTACAGTTTGCAGACACCATCTATCAATTCTTTTTTTTTGCTCAAGACAATTTTGTCAGACTTACTTTAATGATTTTTTTTTTTACTTTTTAATAAATATGCAAAATGGAAGCACTATATAAACAATTATTTCTGCAATCACTGTGAAATGAAAAATTTAAGACTAAAGGTGACAGTATAGCAGATAGAATAAAAGTCTCTGGGTTATAGTATTTGAACAAGATAAATCATAATCCTCTAGACATTTTTTTCATATCCATAAAAATGCACTTGCCCTAATCCATAAAATTTGCTATTTGTTGTGCATGTAAATTACAAGTTTCTGTATTCTAAAAAAAAAAAAAAAGTACAAATGGAGAGGTATTTTTAATTCTGTCCATTCACAATTTATAACTATTACTATTTGAACTCTTAGAGCAAGCACTTTATGTGATTATAGTCATAATGGTTCTGCTACAATAGCTCAGTAATTTCCACGAGCAATCTGGAGAGTAACAAACTTAGAGAAAATAAGTAGATTTTTGTATTGCCAGAGATGTATTTGTTTGCAGTCATGCTACTAAACAGGCTTGTTGCTCATATGTGTACTGTCCTAGCCCCTGAATAGGCCAGTCACAGACCAGGACCAGTGAGTGACAGACCCTGCATCCACTCAGAAGGAAACCACACTCTTCATCCCAAAAAGTTCACACAATTTTTTTTCCTAAACAAATAAACATAAAATACAACCACCTAAAGTTTTTGCAGCATCTTATCCATGCTTTAATATTCTTTATTTTTACTGTGTTTATTCCTGTGGGATGCCAAGCACAAAGCAGATTAGCCCAATTTTCTCAAGGGTAAACCTACCCTGCATTTATGCAAGGTCAGCACACACAACTAAGGGACTTGAAGAGAAGGCCCTGATTCTGTCCTCCTTGCAGCAGGTTTTTTGTACAGCCATCCTTTTTTATGCAATCCAAGTGAGAAGACAGACACAAACAAATAAACACAAAATAGTTACTAACTTTTGATGAGTGTCATAGTTAGCAACCTTAGTAGTCTAAGAGTCACAAGGAATTGGTTTTGCAGAGATACCTATTTCTAATATTGCCATTGAAACACTACTCAGAATTTGTACATGATAAGCTTGTCTTAATGCCAGACCACTTTTGGAATCCTAAGTTCTACAGTTTTAGATTTTAAAAAAAAAGTTATTTCAGAGCAAGAACACTATTTTCCCAGCAGACTTTCTCAGATCCTACATTGGATGCATCATCAAAACCTGCATTCTTTGTGTTGAACTACCCAAGATATATAAGTCATATGAATGTGTAACAGACTGGATTGTGTAAGTCTGAATCACTCACAGAAGAATAAACAAAAAAATTTAATCATGTTTTACACATTTGCATGTTCACATGTTTTGGTAATAACTTTCATTAGATGCCTTCAATATTTCCGTATTTTTCTTCAAAAGATTCTTTTATGAAGTTCTATTTGTTCTCTCTAGCTTAACATTTTTCATAGACATACATATATTAACAAGTTTCACATTTATGGAGAAATTTGGGGGAAGGAGGCAGGGTAAGGTAGCTTTGGGATTTGGTGTTGGCTGTAATGTACTGGGGTTTGCAAGCTCTAATCCTCCTACCGTGTACAGTCCCATCATATCTGCTAAAGGAACAGTTTCTGTGGCAGAAGCTAGTCCAAGGCAAAGCCCTCATCATGGGTACAGGGGAGATACCAGTTCTCAAAAACATCTCTTGTCCTCCACAAGCTGGCTTTCCTGGCAGCACCCCTTGGTAATGCATGCACATTCTTCAGCAGCTTGATATTTTTCAAGGCAAAAAGGGCTTTGCTGCTTCTGTTGTTTTTGCCCAGATTTGGACAGCACTGGACAGAGAATTGGGGAAAACAAATCCTAGTTCACAAATATTCAGTAGAAAGTTAATTGTTTCTTTTCAATTGGCCTTCACTCCAGAGGCAACTGCAGTTGTGCTGCTCTGGGCAATACTGGCTAACATTTAGAAACCTCTCATCTACCTGGGGTTATGGGTGGGAAAACAGAAAAAAATGTTCATATATTTGCTGGCCAAAGTAAATTAATTCAGATACAACAAACACAAAGCCCTGAACTTTTAGGTAAGACAAAGTGAAATGAACACAATCGAAGTACACAAACTATAGATCACTGAAAAACATTTCATCCTCTCTAAAGCTGAATGTGGCTTTTTCTTTAAAAGATCCTTTAAAAGTCTTCTTCTGCCTACATTGTTTTAGACAAAATCACGTGAGTTACATGAATTTTCAGGTCTTACTCCACAGCAGGGTTTTTCTCAATCCATTCCCCTACAAGATGAGGACTGGGGGTGGGGGGTTATTCCAAAAGCAAGAGGCACATTTGATGTTGATATCTGAGGAAATCCAGACAGATCGCTAGAGAAAAAAATCCTTTTTCTGAAACTGGTGAGGATAAGCATGAAGGCTTCTGCACTGCTCAATGCTATTTTTGAGAGCATATTCACCTAATCTGAAATCATTCAGATGCTTCTCCCAAAAAAGGACATGAAATTCACCTATTATTAGAATTTTCATGAGAAGATTCTCAGATGAGTATGAAACACAGCTTTATGAGTGCTTTAACAGCTCATTGCTACATTTAATTTCAAAAGCTATTACAAGGTTGCAATAAAAACAAGTGGACATAGTTAAGTTTTTCACTATAGCACAGTCATAAAGAGGAAAAACATAATAAAGTGGAAGCTTTTTAAAAGACAATTAGACAGTCAGTCAAGTCTTATGTTTGAGCATTTCTATCTTCTCTTCAAATAAAGGGAAAGGATAACACTAACTGAAGGAGATGTATAATATGGGTTACAATCCAAGTTATGAAATTTACTGAAAAAAAGTAAAGTGTGTTAAAATCTCAGCACAGAGCAGACTTGCAGACACTGCATGAAGATTTGTCTTGGTGATGATACCTTGGAAACATATACAAGTCTCAAATGAAGTAGCAATAGTCTCAAAAGAACTGGAAACCAAGTTGTTTCTGAGGAACAGCATTAAGATGGCTGGCAGCAACTGCTGCACAGACTTGGGGATGAGGGGGCAGAAGGGAATTAATTTTATTCTATAAATTCTTTTAAAATACCAATACATATAATATCCCGTCTGCTGACACGATAATGTACTGTTCTGGGACACTCTGGTTCTATTTTGGTAACTACTTAAATAGGTCACAAAAATGATTAAAAGAAATGCTTAAAGCATTTTTAGGAAAATGGATACAGGTTATCCACATTTTCATTAATTCAAAGGTAGACGAATGCCCACTATTCCACAGGCAACAAGAAATTCTAATTTTTGTTACATTCTTCATACTACAGAGTATAGAAGGAGAATATGTCTTCTTCCTTATGAATTTTTAGATCATAAACTTGCAATTTTTTCAATTTTGCATCAATATACTTGAAATGCTGGTTGTGCAATCTCATTTCTGCTTTCTTAGTAGATGATAACAAACTTTATCCATTATCCAATTGGACAGAACAGGTGAGAAATCTTTTATTAGTAAGGACTATAGTGGTTCAACCACTCCTGCGTGGCTATTTAGCAGCCCTTGGGAACAGGGCACCTATAAGGTCAACCCTGAGTCCCAGGGTAAAGAACAAATCTCCAGAGCAGTGCGTGGTTAATACGTGCCATTCCAATTCTCATCACTTAGTTGCAGTTCAAATAAAAAGTATCAACTTCCTACCTTTAGCAGAACATAAAATTTACTAATTTACCTAAAAGCCCAAGGTTCAATTTTGTTTTACAGTTGTTGTAGTAGGCTTTGTCTTATGAGATTGGCAGACCACCTAAATAAACAAGAACGAGAATGATGTCTTCAATTCTACTGAGTCAGGCCTTGAAAAAAGATGCACATTTCTAGATCTGCCATTAGACTTCACTGATGATCACACGGGACTTTTAGCAAGTTACTTGAATAGATTTGAGACATCATTATCCTGCTTAATTCCAAATAAAAAGCTTTCATACCTTCCTGTATGTTTTCAGCATACATTTCCAAAAAAAAAAAAAAAAAAGTCCATATCTTACTTTGGGAGGATATTTAACAAAGTGACTGACTGGTTTGATGTTTGGTTGCAAAGACACAGATAAACGGATGGATAGATAGATGGATGTTGAGACCAAAATCCTCTTTCTAGAGATACACTCGAGCACAAATTTATCAACTGCATCATTGGTCCAATCAGATCTTGAAGATCTTATACTGGAATTACATTTTTTTTTTCTGCTTCACTTTACAACATAAATATAGCTTTACAGAATTACATAGATTCACCTTCGTATTCAGAAGCTTGATGCTTTCAGTCCACTAAAAAACCACAAAATTGAAAATTTTACTGACCCTTATAAACACTAAGCACATCAATAAGATGCATCCCTTTTCCATTTCTAATTTGCATTCTACAACCATAAATCCAATTATTCAAACGCACCGGTGGCATTTTCCTAAACCCCAAAATTAAAATGCTTAAGAGGAAAGAACAATCCTGAAGTTTTTATTCCCCTGTGTATGCTATTCTTTGATTTTAGAGAGAAAAAAATATGAAGACAACCAGTCAGTAGCATTGAAAATAAAACCTAAAGCACTTAAAATTTACACACAGTCTCCCTCATTGTGCCTTTACTTCCTATTCATATTTACAACACTATGAACATCCTTGATACCACACAACCACCACAAAGTTTTCAATGGTATTCAGAATTTAAAAGTTTTCAGATTTGACATGAAATCACATTCTTGCTTATGCATGCTCACTTCTAAAGTAAAAGCCCTGTGCACATTCATATGTTGAAGGGGAAGTTTACATGTACATACCATCTTCTCTCCGGAAAAGACCTGGCATTTTGCTCTTGACTTTAATGACATTTTTTGCCAGAATAATTACAGTTTAAGTATCTATTTTCTATTCTTGCCAGGCTCTAATAGCAGGGTTGGGTCTTTTTTCCATCTTCACATAGTTTCAGTGACTATGAATGAGACTAAGAGAGCATCTAGTACAATTGCTAGGGACTGATACTGGGAACTATTCTTCAGAATAGATGCTTCAGATCAAGGGTACTTCTAATTTATAACATTTTGACTACTCTTAATAAAAGTTTCCAGAAAAAGGTGCAAAGTTATCTTAATCTCTCTCCAAAAAACTACACAAATGTGCAACATTTTCTGGCATTTTTGAGTGTTACAGCTACAAGGTAATTGTTCCCAGGGAAACTTGCCCTGGAACTTCTCGGAGCCCCACTGATGCAGACAGAGTCCTACAATCTTTTAAAGGAAGTCAAGAGGATTCCATAAAGGCTTAAAAATCTACACTTTAGCTTGGCATTTTGCAGATACAAATTAGTAAATAATGTTGCATTTTATATTTTTGTATGGTTTTAAAACCTGCTTGCAACAAAATGATGAACAGTGAGCATCTATCATTGCAAGAAACTCTGAATATGTTTATAGTAAATGTATACGTTTATAGTAAATTCACTATTTAGGTGGACTTAACTGAGGGCATCAACATCTATAATCCACATAAACTACTTCTTTCTCCTCAGTTCGCACTTTATCTGTCATCCATCTATAACATACTTGTGCCAAAAAGACAAAAGTGAGCTCTTTTCACAGAATGATAGGACTGGAAGAGATCTCGTGAGGTCTTCTAGTCCATTACTCAGCTCTAGAGCAGCAATAATTGTCTGACCTATTCCTACAGATGAATAATAGATTCCACAAACATACCAGACAATTTGTTCCATTACTGCATTACTCATGGCGTTAGACAGCTTTCCTTAACGTGCTTTTAATATTGTCCTATAACCTTTCCCTTGTTTCCTATTCAGTACAGATATAAGAAAGAACCTGATTCTTTTTGCAGCACTTTTACATACCAAACGTGTCTCCAGGCTAAGGAATCCCAGTTTCTTCAAATATTCTTTCATATTTTTAGGTCCAAGCTAATTTTTGTTTTTCTTGGATTGTTCTACAATTGCTAATCTTTTCTCAAAGCACACATATAGTACTGCACTAATCAAGTGATACCTTACAAATGCCAAATACTAGCTCATGTAACTTGCAGAGCTCATTTCTCCTAAATACATTACTCCTAAATATGCCAGGTTTTTTGCAGCAAGTTCCTGGTCTGTTTGATTAAAATTGAGATCTCGCAAATCTTGACCTTATCTTTCACATCTCCACTGAATTTCAATATTTATTTATAAACTTTGCAATGTCTCGTAAATACCTAATTAAACAAAGTGGAAAGGATCTAAGTAGGAAAACAGGGAAATCAGCAAAGACACAGAAGACTCAGGATTCAAGATACTATTTTGTGCCTGCTGTACAAGGAGGCAAAAGCCCTGGTTTTTCTGCTTCTGTCCCTACACTTCTTTGCCCATGAAATTTAGTCAGCTCCCTTTTGCCTTTCATACCAGTCAGCCATAATGCCCTTGATTCTCCAACTTTGCACAAAAATCCACACCTCATTTACCCTTATTTCACCCTGCAACTTTTTTTCCCCAAGACATTTCTTCTATTTTTAGCAATAGCCTTTATCATCTATTCCAACTTTCACCTTGCCTATCCTAATAAACAACCTTGTAGAACAAGGGTGGATTTTAATTATCTTTAAATATGCTATGCTTAAGTTTCATTTCATGAGAAGAACTTTTAAACTGCACCAACATTGAAAACTGTGTGAACACATCCAGTGCTCCATCAATTTGTATGACATCAAAATGGCATTTATATTGCAAAAGGAGTCACATGGATGTGATTCCTCACTAGTTTGGGTTTTTTACAAAGCAGACCTGAACAAATGAAAGGAACACACAATCCCTATGGTTTTCTCTTCTCATATCAGACACACAACTAATTGTCCAAGACGCTTCACAGTGGATTAAGTATTCCCTCACCTGCTTAAACCCTCTCATCCACTGAAACTGTAAACATCACTTATTTAAGAAGCATTAAAAGATGTCAGTGAAAGCATTTTGGTTTAGAATTCATTCTAAATTTTTTCCAAAGGAGAAAGTAGACAGAAGATACAATTCTTAGCAGAGGAAATTGAAAGCATATATTTAACAAGTAGGATTTGTGGGAAGAAATCAAACAAGACATAGATGCATCGAAGTGGGATGATTTCCACACAGTAGTCATACTTTTTTTATATTTCTCTGTAAATGTCTCAGGCTGCCAATTATTCTTAAACAGAAACACCAGAGCAGACCATACAACCCAGATGTATCTTTTTTTAACTGTGACACTGGCAAATATAAGGGAGAGGTTGGGGGGCTTAAATAAATATCTGATTGTGACTGTTACTTTGCTTCTTTCTAGAATTTGCTGGGAAAAGTTTGGGGTTTTTTTTCTTTTCATTTAGAACTTGGAATCAGGCAGTAAAAAAGAAAATACCAAGAGCAGAAATTCAATCCTAAATTTATACTTACAATTAAGTTTTAGTGTTTTCTTTTCAATGGTGCCATTATCTCAGCACTCTTGTCTTGAAAATGTAATACTGCCTCTGTACTTTTCCAGAAGTATCACAACATTCCTGCAGTCTCTATAAACTTGCCTTAAGTGTTGCTATAATGCTGGAGAAGTGAACTGGGAATGAGTACTGTTATACAAACCATGGGGTAAGGCTCTGACACCCCTTCTCACAAGGAGCAATACATTTCATCTGCAAGTCTCATCCAAGGTCCCACTCAGCATTAACAAAAGCAAAAGAATTTGGCCTGTTAGTGTGAGCAGCTTCCCACACTCACCTGCTACGTTAAAAATAGTTACTTCCCAAGATCTTGCTATACCATTCTCCCACATATGGAGTCCTAAGTAGCAATAGCTGTGTGCCATTTGCAGCAGCAACAAGAGTGCTCTTGATACAAACACTGTCTTACCTAGAGCATACATATCATAACTACAGTGCATGCGTATGCAGTATCCACATATAGCTCAGCAATGTCATGCTTTAAGGCCTTGTGTCTACCAGATTTGAATAATAAATTAAAAAATAAATACAACAAAAATTGAAGACTGAATGAGGAGGCCAAGAGAACATGAACTTAGAAAGGAAAAGTCAATTTCACTTTCCATACATGGCTTTTACTGCTACCTTCAGAAAACACAGGAAAACAACACGCCAAACATAAACATAGTTAGCAAAAATATCTACACTTTGTCTACATATCCTCCTTCTATCCGAAATATCAAACCTCTACCAAATAACAACCCTATTGTAAAAGCCAATTTTGACTTGCATATGAGAGATCCAAAATGTACAGGAACAGATATGAACACCTTGTGCTATGAATAAATTGCCAATAAAGTCACAATAAAGCAACAATTTTCAAAATAATTTGCATGCAGTCAGGTATACATGTACACAGAAAAACTGGCAATACTTAGTACTTTGCTAGGAAATCAACAGAAGATCTTTCTAAAGGTCTGCAGATTGTTTCCCCTGTTCCGTAAACAAATGATGACTCCTCAGAAATCTTTCAATTACTCACAACTATTTTAAAGCACTGAATAATCACTGAAAAAAGTATACTTGATGACTGATAAATAAATCACTAGGTGACTCTGAAAGCAT
The DNA here is from genome assembly GCA_013399195.1 of Dicrurus megarhynchus. Taxonomy (NCBI): domain Eukaryota; kingdom Metazoa; phylum Chordata; class Aves; order Passeriformes; family Dicruridae; genus Dicrurus; species Dicrurus megarhynchus. The sequence continues at coordinate 41,007 of VXAD01008917.1, read as the reverse complement.
ACAAGACTGCATTTTGTTACCACATTAGTATATGTACTGAACAATACAAATTAAGACTATATTTGCATTTCCAAGAGTGGGTTCAACAATTTGCTTGCAGGTGAGCAATTTCCTTTTTCATTTATTTACACAATATTGCACTTATAGTGCAATTATTATAGTCTAATAATTTGAACCAAAATTTGTCCACACCAAAAAAAAAAACATTAGCACAACTGCTAACAAGACTCTTGTCTCTGTATAAGACCTGTTTTCAAAAAAAGTGACAGGAAACTGCCAGGGAAATTGTTTAATTCCTCAGAACCACAGGCAACAATGTACGGTCTTAGTTTTCAAATTGCTAGAAACTGGGGTTTTCAATTAAAAGCTTGCATAATAAATCAGTAACACATGACTAACACTAGATTAAAAGTAGATTCTGCTTTGTACAGACTGTGGGATTTTGGTGGAAAATTTTATTGAGGCTTCACCATCTCTGAGCCCCATTAGAAGATAAAATTAATTGAGGACTATTTGCATCTTCTTACTAGAAATAACAATTAAAACATATAGGGGGTTACAGTTGTACAAAAAAAGAAAAAAATTAACTCTGTTGCATATGCCAAAGCCCCCAGACTAACCCCTGAAGGAAACAAGCTCTGCTAGAAGCCTTTTTCTTCATACCTAGAACCCACTGAACTGGGACAACACTTGGGAACAGACTGTATTCATTTTACAGCTGGCATTGCTGTTCTGTTTGCTTCCAGTCAAGATGAGGATTGATCCCCAGAAGAGAAGTCCTCTAAAGGTATGTCACAACATTACCTCCCAGACTAACAGACCTTAGCACCGATTAGTTAGCACCTATTCCTGTTCCCTAAACTCTACCCTGACTCCAGGTACAAGAACCCTAGCATGCAAAAGGCATTTCTGCCTTACCACATGCAGTGGCCTAGACATGAGCCAGGCTGAGACTGCCACAGCACATACACAAGCTTTACTGCCTGACCACAGAGAAAACATCACCAGAACCCAGAAATCCTGAAGGAGCTGTGCCTTTGCCATCGTTGTGGCAGGAAAGCAATGTTGCATTGTTGAGCTGCACAGGGCCTCTCAGAAACAAGAGTAAGAGAGGACTGGGGTAGATGACATGCCACAGTATATATATTACATGGAGTACAGAAGTCTCCCTTCCCCACTTGAAGCAAACACAACTGAACTAGTTAGCTGTAGTAAATGGAGGTGGGAACCAGGACATGAACTTAGCAAGCAAAAGCACTGATCTACAGCTCTACAGGCAGGGACCTGCAGCTCTGCAGAGAGGTACTGCACCAGGGCAGGGCTCCTGAGGGAACAAGGGACAATTGTCCCCTCATCAGCACACAAGAAATACTATCTTCTTTGGTCCTCTCAACCACAGCAATAGCCTTTTTTTTTTTCTGGGCAAAGCCCTGGAGAAACAAAATTTAAAGCCAGACAGCCCAAACCTACACGTTGTGCCTTCTGAAAGCTGACTCCTCTGGCTCCCTGTGCAGTGGCCATCGCACAGAGACAAAACAGGCTGACAAAGTGAGACCAGCACACAGGCCAGCAAGGTATGAGCAAGGGCGAGACTGCTGCTGACTGAAGGCTACTGCACTGGTGTGAAACACTCAGGACTGAGCCTTTCATGGAATCACTGTCATGAACTACAGATAGAAACTGGGTTTACACTTATTTGTCTCTCTACAGAAAGGAACTCGGCAGCCAGTCTGTCAGAGAAAGCAACAGGACCTTCAACTTCACTGTCAGAAACTAAGAGAGCAGCAAGTAATAGGAAGGAGGATTCATAAAAGGGATCCGGAAAGCAACGGGAAAAACTGTCCCTGCCACAAGGAGAAAGAAGATGCCAGAGATAGCCTCACACTGTGTAGCAACCTGCCACCTGATTGCAAAACGGACCACGTCAACAGATGATGGGAACAGACCCTATGAAAAACGGGCTTGCCACGAGCGCATCTCATCAACCTGCAGCAGCTGAGACTTGTCTCTTTCAAGCTTTGTCAATGTTGTGCAGCTCGCTGTGCTAACACACAGCCATTTCAGGAGCAGCAAAGCCTCTACAGACCTATGCAGTGTGTTGACAGGGATGTGTACTCACAGTCAGACACTTGTGTATGTACATGAGAGACTTTTCCCTGCCCCAGACAGATTTTCTGTGCAAGGCAGGAACCACCATTCACAAACAGAATCTCAGTATGAGATCGACACCCACACTTAAACCTTCTGTGTGTCTGCAACCCTGTGTTTGGGGGCCTGGCAGGAAAAAAGGGTCCCTACTGATCTAACGATGTTAAAAGTCCCCCATCAACTGATCTCCTTCCTACTTGCACGGAAAAGGCTGCCCAGACGCAGCTCTGCAGCCACATGGTGCTCCGAGGAGCGGGTGCACCGCGTCCCCCTCAGACAACAATAACCCCCCAGGTCACCAGCTCCACGGCTGAGCACAAGAGACTGCGACACGGCGGCACGAAGCACAGCCCGGGATCCGGCGGGAGGCAGACCCTGCGTGTCAGTGCCAGCCCTCAGCAGATTTCTCTGCGGTCTGCAAGCGAGGAGGGCCAGGGACCTCCAGATGCTGACCCAGCCCGGGCCTCGGAGCGGGATTCCCACGGGGCTGCCCACAGGTGCTCGCTCCCCTGTGCTGCCCCACCGCCGGGGAGCAGGGGGGCAAGAGAGCCTGAGAAAGGAGATGCCGGAGGCAGGGGGACACGAAGAGAGGGGGTACCGAGGGGAAGGGGATGCCTGAGGCGGGGGGGCCGGAAGGCAGGGTGCTTGCATCTGCGGGACACACGTACACACGCGCACAAACACGCACCGCTCCAGCCCCGAGCGTCCTGGCGCCCAGACACTCCCGCCGCCGCAGCATCGCCCGGCACCGGAGCGAGCCAACCTGTTTCCCCACGCACCGAGAAATCGGCTGCGGCGCCCGGCGCGGGCAGGCGGGCGGGAAGGCGGCCCCCCGCGCCCCCTCCCCGGCTGCCTCCCNGCCGCGGATCAGGCGGCGCGGAGGCAGGAAGCGCGCGCCAGTCACATGGGCGCGCGCACCGCCGGCCCCGCGCGGGGGGGCAGCAGCCGGAGCCACCTGCGGGGTGCGGATGCGGGGTGCGGATGCGGGATGCGGATGCGGGATGCAGCCGCTCCCGCCGGGGCCGCAGGGCCGGGCCCGCCTCCCCGCTGCACACCGGCACCCCGCGGGCGCTGGAACGGGAGCGGGGAGTGGAGGGATCGGGCCCCGCTCACCGCCGGGTGAGACTATCGAAAACATCAGACACGACTCGGAAGTTTAGCACTTCACGCCAAGCTTCAGCCGCGGGCTCCCCAGCACTGCTGCTTCAGTGCAGTCTTGGGCCAAGGTTTGATTTAGCCAGCACCAGAAGAGTACCAGAAAACAGGGACCCTTCACTCGGTCCTGCCCGACTTTGACCCTTAGTTACAGACAACGCCTTCAAAAGAGAGTTCTGTCCCACTCCCCGCTACGATAACCCCAACATCCCCTTCTACCTGCAAATCACAAACCTATTAGAATACCATATTTTTCAGTATAGGGTTAATAAGAGTCTTACCCTCTTTTTCACCCAATTTTATCATTCAAGTGCGGGGTTCAGTTGGCTACTCTCCTAGTGTATCTGGCTCTGCATCTCAGTGCTTACATTCAGCTATACCAAAACCCCAACAAGCCACGCAAATGATTGTCAAAGCCCAAATTTGCTGTGCACAGGAGAATATGAAGTTGAGTCCCCACAGTACTTGCATTGCTAAGAACAAGCGTGGCATTGCCTACCAAAACAACTGAGCTAGAGAAGCTTATATTTTCATCACTTCCCAGTGTATCTTCCAAAAAAACATGTCCATCCAAACCTGTGTGCATAAAAATCAAAATAGACAGAGACCTGATTATGAGAAATAAACTAGCAAGTAAACTTCTGTCTCCCTGTTAACATTAATTTCCTTGCCAAAGCAGCAGGCCATGCCCTACATTTTGGATATCCTTTGCAGTCTAAAAGTAGATCAATAAACAGCTTCACTAAATCTGGTTTAATTTCCTCTGCTATGGGACATGTTCTTCAAGTCTCCCAGAGATCTTCCAGGTTGAATTACTTGTACATCAGCCAAGCGAGACACAGAGCTCGGGGAGCAGTATTAAGGAAAGGGGAGTCAAAGCTGGTTCTTACAAAGAAGGGGGCTATTTTTCTGAGTTACAACTGAGAATTTGGTCTTTAAAGTGACACATACATGTAACACTGTACAGAAAGACAGACAACCGATATGGTCCAGATTCTGGGACAAAAGCCAGATGTGTATTTTCATAACATGATTACAGATCTACAGTAATTAACACAGGAGGCCATTCAGGTCACTAGAGGTAAGGCTGTGTCAGCATTTGCACAGTAAAACCCTATTTGTAGGAGCTTATAATTAAGCTATGAAAGTCATGATGAAGCTGGGAAAGAGCGAGTTTAAAAGTGATTTTCCTCCTTTAAAGGAAAGGGATTTAAAGTGAATATACCACCTGTAAAATCAGGAAGACCAAAAGCTTTCAGTCTACAGGCAGTTGTTTCAATGAATATTAGTATAAGCACCTTGGTCTTCTCTGCCTAAATATCTCTGGCTTGTCCAAGAGCATTTTTTCAGTAGGTACTGCTATTCTTCAAGCTCAGTGGCGTTTACATATCTTTCACTCCCCAAAATATTCCCTCAAAACACACTCATCCACATAGACACATCTAATAAAAGTAAAGCCCAAAACCAACTCATATACTGTGTACATGACACTATTCCCCAACATTTCACAGTGAAAAACAGGATCAAGACCACAAGCACCACACTCAGGAGTTACAAGTGAGTTGCTGAATGGACCATCAAATGAGAGTTAGGATCAGCCATGTAATTGTTTTTGCAAAGGTGTTATGTCAGAGTGCTTTACAGTCAGGAGTTCGCCATTATGGAATAATAGATGAAATATGGAAAAGGTCTGTTAAATTGCAAACCTCTCCAAATCATTCTGTATTATCCTGCTCCACACGCATAAAAACACCACAGACTTCCGTAGCTACAAAGCCACAAATTGATAGCCAGAGTCGAAGTGCAAGTCATTCTTTTGACAGCTGTGACAAACATGCTTCAATACAAAGGTCCAAAATGTTCAATCCAAAAGCTCCAAAGCCAAGGGCTTTGCATGTACCAAAGTGGAAGAACATAAAGGACCTAGCTGAAAATTCTATTTTAATCAAACATAACTAAGCTATTTTTTGTAACATTCTAGCAGTACATCACACCAAAAAGAAAATTAAGAGAAAGTAATATTTATTCTCTAGTTGATTTATAATTGAAATTGAATTCTGTTTTCCCTTACTTCAAGCTGGCTTCTTTCACTATTGCATCTGATTGCAAGCCATACTTCCATGTCCAGCAATTTTGTTAGTATTACTCTATTACAGCAGTAATTTCACTTCTCATCTCAAAATAATAAGCTTTAAAATTGTGAGGTAGGGCAGGCTTTAATATCCAGTTTCAACTTTTAGGACACAACTAGGTGTTATTTTCAAGCTTTTGTACATGTAGGGTAAGTAAAAAAGAGAGAGTTCTCAAATCATCAATGATTGGAGAAACTTCATCACAAAATCAGGTGTGAAATCACAACACGCAGATACACTTAAGTTGTAAGATTAAGAATACCTAAGATATGCTATAAAAATAAGTAATTTTGTGGCATATTTATGTCAGACTACTTTTTTTCTTTATATATATTTCTAGTGCATTGGATAAATGAAATAGTGAGTGTTTCTACATTTACTTTTACAGTGATAAAGCTCCTAAAGTAAATATGAATGGAAAAAAGGGGAAATATTCTTCTTGTTCAATAAGATTCTGAATTTATGTCAGAAACTGACCTGATCCCTGCCTGGTGTCATCTTTCATAAGAAATTAAAGACAGCAGAAGTTGACTTTTATTCTTCTCCTTCCTCAAACTGCCTTTTGCCCCTTTGGCCTGCAGCAAGCCAATAACTCAGATGTTCTCTCAAAGTCATGGCCAATGTGTTAAACCCTGCTGAACAGCGCTTTTGCTCCTCAAAAGCTGTTCACAAGGTGTATGTTTTATATATAAGCTGAATTACATTCAAAAGGCTCAGACCATTCTCAAAGCACTTTATAGGCATATACCATAGATTTTGGAGGCATATACCCATCTGTCTGGGCTTGACATAAAAATGGTCAGGGGTGTAAATAATTCCCACTGTCTTGAACATCAACAACATAGCTCTGTTTGTACAAAAATAGATGTGTGGTAAGAAGAAGCACCAATAATGAAGACCTAGAAATCAAAGAGTTCAAGCTCATGAGAAGTCTTGCAATATTTCTCTTAGTAAGTCTTTGTAATAAAAGTTCTGGTTTTTTACCTAAAGAGCACTTCCTAATTATCAGGAGTGACAGGTACTTCCTCCACCTAAGTCCCAAGAAGGTATTCTGGTATAATATGTGATGCTATATATATGGGTGTATTTTTATATGTGCATAAAAGCTGTCACAGAGTCCTAGTATCACTTACTGGCCCAGTACCACTCACATTTTTACTGTCATACCTTTCTGTCAGTTTTCGTTTTGTGATCAATATATAGCTATAATTTAAAATAAGTGTTTTATTTAAACCATTTCTCTGAATACAATTCCTGTTCTAGGAAGACATCCTGGGAGTATTGGCTCATCTCCCAGTTTAGCCATAAAATATGTCACTCTACCAGGATGGAGGGGGGTGGGAATTGCTACTAAGCAAGAGTGAACTCCACAGGGCTGTTAGTTACAAAACTGAACATGAGAACTACTTACTTTAAAATGTCCCCCTAGCAGAAATATGCTTGAAGCCTAATTCATTCATTTACATCTATGTCCAATACTCTCACCACGTTCTTAATTCCAAAAAGAACCTGCACTCTGTCAGACCTAATGTGGTTGCCAGTAGATTTTAGCAACATAGTGAACAATTTCACACAATATTCAAAATCAGAAAGGACTAGGGTTAGATCAGTTTGCCCTCTCTCGATTCCTGCCTAAGCTCAAGCCTCAAACGCACTGGTAAATAAAATGCATGCACAATACACATTAATTTGAATGCTCATACTGTGCATATTTATCATAAGCATATTTCTTTAATGAAGGGAACCCTTTTTAAAAATTGCAAATTATTTTCAGCTTGTTACAGGTTATTTCTATTTCAAGTAAAACAGCAAATTAATTTCCAAGCTTCTGGGAGGGGAAAAAATCACTATCAAGCAGCCAAAATCCTTTTCATTCTATTTTTGTCTTACTGATCATAGAAGATGAAATAGTAATGGGTGGACCTCTCAAACTGCATTTCATACTAATAAAAAAAGACATGAACTACCTTTACATATCAGAATGAACATCCCATCAATATAACCAATTCCTAAGACATTTTTCCCCCGTAATTAGCAGAACTGTGCTGACAAGAAGGTAAAAAGGGGGAGGGGAAAAACAAATTCTGGCAGCAGTGTTTCCTCTCTCCATTCTTCCTCCCTAAGTGAAGATAAATAACCATCTGGATCATTGTACTGCCTTTGTGACAGGTGGTACTCAGTTATGTTTCTCATTTGATTGGAAAGTGGTAATGGCTCTTTAGCAGCTCTTTCTTTTGCTAATACACTCTGCCTGAAATAATTTACTCAAAGTTAATTCATTTGAAATGTGATCCAAAAAGGTTCAGTACTGATTGGGATGTAGTCTTCAATTGCAACATAATCTCTTTCTTCCTATTGGCATTCAAACTGGAAAAAAAAGTACTCTAATTATTGTTTCACTAATATAACTTCTCACATTGTTCAGCCAAAAAAAGTAATGCCAATGAAATATGTCTGTGTCCACAGCCCAATCCTACAACTCCTATGACACAGGGAGACAATCTGTGTTGGTGAAGAGCATCAAGTATTTGTTACTTTCTTAATTTTCCCCAAAATGGATCCTCTGCTAAAGGTCATGAATTTTATGGTATTCTGATTCTAAGATAGGCCTTTGGTTTTTGCTCTAAGGTCAGTATTAAAGAATACTATTTTAAAATCTAAGCTAAAATTAAGAGGTGCTAGAGACTCTGGAAATAATATATGTAATTAATCATTACATTAGTTTGCTAATTATTAAGATAGTCTCTCTTTCTAGGCTTATTTTTCAAGTGAAAGAAATTCCTCAGACATATCATCCATTTAATCCTACTTTGTAAATAAAATATGTTGAATCAGGCCCTGATTAGTCACTGACCTAAATAATCCTTCAGAAAGATTAAGCAATCTTAATTTAAAACCTGCAAGGGAGGGATAATATATCTTGCTCAGTTACTCTAACAGCAAACTAAAACTAACATGTATTTTACAGACGTAAGACAACATTTATCTAGATTGAGCTTCAAATTGTTGGATTTTGCTACATCTTATTTCGAGGCCAAGAAGTCCTCTAGCATCAGGATTGCTTTCCCTATATAGGTAGGGACTGTGTTAATACTTCTCCTCCTTTACAGTGCTTCTAATTCTCTGCTTCTAATCCTTCTCTGCACCATTGTCATGGCTCCTCTGAAGTTTCCAGTTTGCACAGGAACACCACAATATTACAAAACTTGGCCTGACAGTGTAGCATTAGGAAGCCAGACTATACGCCTTTGACCTCTGGATCATCCCGTTTTCCACATCATGAAACATGATTGTTCCCATAAGCATTGCACCGCAAGGAGAGTTCCTAACTGGGGCATCTGCAGGGTCAGATAATGGTTACTGGGGGAGATGGACGAGGCTGGCTGCAGTTTTGTTTGCTTGCAATATTAGAAATTTGCAAATACGTACTACAGCAAATATTATGAAGTGCATATATCTACTTTCACCTTTTAAATCCTAGTCATATTCTTTGTCTGGTGCTTGCCTTAGACTATAATCACTTCAGGAGGGAGTTTATCAGCCTCTATGACAGACCAGACTGATCACGTGGCCTTACTGCAACTGAGCCAAAGGCACAAAACTTTGGACAGAAGCTTTTCCGTAGGTATTCACGTAACTGTAGAAATAACTACATAAAATTCATAAACAGCAATATTTTGCACATATACCTAAGACACCAAAGCTGTCTGTGTTAGTCCCAGAAAGGGAAGCACTAAGCTGTGTCATGCTATATCCATTTTTCTTGTTACATCTTGGGTGAGATGTGTTATCCCAACTGCTGGGATTTTCAGCTTTGTCTTCAACTGCAACTGAGGAGATTGTTTGCAACACTACTTCAGCTAAATCAATTACTCCTGGCAGAAAAAGCACCCACCTCCTCCTCAGGTTTTCTGAATACAAAGTTCAATCAAACCACTTCAAATCTCAATAGAGCAAAAGGAGAGAGGAAAAAAAGGGCATGGAAAATTATTTCTTATTTACAGTTTTGAAAACAAAGCTACAAAAATTACAAATATTTCAATAAAAATCCCAGTCTAGATTGCATGTAACCCTGAAGTTTCTCAGTAAATCAAAGCAGTGCTACAGGTAATTTATGGAGCTGGCAATCTAGCTGCCTCTCCACCCATCATCTTTGATAGGAACCCAACCCTACTATCATGCAGTTTGCTTAGCAGGTAAGATTATTTTCTCCTTTTTTGGGAGCATCTCTGAGATACCAAATAAAAAAGGATGACCACTAATGCTTACTATACTTTCTAATCACACATTCCTTACACCGTAAGCAGCCTTTTTGCCATACACAAGATTTTTAAAACAAATACTTTAGAAATTACATCACATAACAATTGTTCATTGTAAGCATGTTATGCTATTTTTATTATTTGCAGCTGTCTACTATATTTTCACAAAAACTAGATCCACATGTAATACATTACTAATAAAGATGACAGTGTTTGCTTTAAAAATGCTTCTTTTGTTTCAAAATACCACCTTTGTCAGTTTTGCTGCTCTAACCACTACATAGAGGAAAAATATTTGCTATGTTAATACTGACCTGCTAATGAAATAGAAATACATGTCCTTCTTATTTTTCCATATGCTACATTTCCAGACAAAAAATCTTACCTGGAATCTAGAATCCAGGATCTTGACTGGCTCACCATTTCACAAGAGCAGCAGCTGGCAGAAACTGGCAGAGTTCTAATATAGTCAAATGGGATCTATAGATAAAAGTGCATTCCTTACTGAAGTAGGCAACTCAAATCAAAAGCAGGAATTTAAAAAAGAACTATTTGAAAAGAATAGCTACAAAGAAGTAACTATTATCTTGAAAGATAAATACTTCAGAGCTGAGCTTTTAAATTGCAAAAAGAGAACAAATTCGTCCATGTTCCCCAATAGGCAGGAAGTTGGGACACAGAAAGTGAAATCTTCATTGAATTACTGGCCTCACAGAAGCCAGTGATACCAATTCCTTGGGTTTGTAAGAATTTCACCTCATTAGGTGTTGGAGTGAAAGCTCCTCTGGACACAGGCCCAGAGGAAAGCCAAAGCACAGGAGCTGAATTAAAACCTTTGGATAAGCTGAGATACATGTAGCCACTTTTGGCCTAAAGAGTAGTGATCAGTGGCTCAAAACCTAACTGCAGACAGTCAGTGTGTAAGTGGTGCTCATTTCCAGTCAGTCAGTTTTGGGACAGATCCTGTGTCTAATGCTTCAAGCGTTTAACATCAATGACCTCCAGGCAGGGACAGAATGAGCCCTCCTGAGGCCCATGGAGAGACACCCTGCTGGGACGAGTGCATGATGCACCAGGCAGCTGTTCGTGAAGATCACAGCAAACTGGAGGAGTGGGCTGACAGAGACCTCATGAAGTTTAGCAAGAAGTGTAGAGTACTGTACCTGGAATGGGTCAGCTCTATGGGGTGAATTAGCAACATCACAGCCAGCAAGTACAGGAATGGGATTATTCCCCTTGGCAGTCACAAAGTCACATCTGAAACAACAATACTCTGGTTTTGGGCCCCCAGTACGCAGAGGAAGATCAAAAAACTGGAGTATGTTCAAATTATATACTTATAGCATTGACAACCTAAATTTCCAAGAGCAATCTAGACTCATTTTATATTCTTTACAGAGAAAAAAGCATTTCTCAGCTATAATAATTCACATCTCCCTAAGGTAAACATTTAAGATAATTCATGACCTAGGAGTACCTGTTCCTCTCCAAAGACTTCAAAAGGATTTCACACAAATTTCTCACATACCTATAGCCACATTTGAGTCTTCTAACACTGTCAGAGTAACCCCCTCCAAGTTGTCTTGCATAACACATGAAAAAAGAGAGATTATTTACGAAGTAAATAGCAGCATACTGTCTGAAGTCCAATTGTTATCCAATTTTGACCAAAGGTAAACACACCAACCCCAGAACTGAGCTCAAAACTTATGCTCACAATAAGAAGCATTAAGCTCAAATAGCCCTGTACTTTCCTCCTTGATATAGTATTAAAATTCCAGGTATAAAGAGAAACCTGAGGAGTACTAATATAGCAATATTCAGGAATTATTTTTGTAACATTAAGCACATAGATAAAATGGTTTATATGAACTCTTACCAGAGTTCTGAAAAATCTTATCTGCATGCCTATGGACTTCTAAGACACTGAGTGTAGGGTTTCTGTATCGCATTTTTTAATAGGGTCTTTAAAACCATTAATAGATTAAAAAAAAAAAGACAGAAGCCGTTTAGTGCATGCAATCTCTTTACATTTCTGCAAGTACCACATTATTTGTAGATTTGTAACTGTAAGGACCCAGTGCAAATCCACTCCCTAGCCACTGCGTTACACCCAGCAATGCCAGCACTGGTGCTCTAATCTGAGGAGTCGTCGTCTGTTCCTAAAAATCGTGGCCAACACGTTGGCACAGGTGAAATATTTTACCACCTGCCAGCAGGACCAGAAGCCATCAAAGCTTCCAGAATTCCTGTAATACTCCCACTGCACACATGAAAACACATTAAAGTGTGAGGTTATCAGGAACACCTGAAGCATCAAACATAAATATCACACTGAGTGAGTTGCACTGTTGCAAACACGCCTTGAGGCACTGCCACATAATTCGACCTTGATGTCAGGCTGTGTATTTAGAAAACAGGGATGGACTGATTAAAGTCTTGACCAAAATTATGACAAACTGTGCTTAACATCTCAAACTTAGACTGTGGGACGCTAATATCTAAACTGGCTAAAAGAACAAAAATAGCTTCTCATCTCCCGTGGTTCCCACTCTGACGTGTCCATATCAAAATAAGACCATGGTACCATTTCCTCCCAGTGTCCTCATTCCCAAAAAGAGGAAACCATCATGGGGAAGGTGCAGTGCGTCACAGGAGAGAGAAGAGGGACACCAAGAGCTCAGATCTTGATGCCAGTTACCTCAAGAAGCATTTATAACAGAGAGACAGGAAAGTGCACAGGAGTCAGAGTCTTCTCAGGAGAACAAATTCTTTTCCCCTTCCCCAAGAATCAATATTCATCAGGATAATCCTGCAGGTCTCAGCTGCAAGATAGTCACATCTCTAATGTCTGGCATCACACCTGGACCGCTTCTGTAAAACCTATATTTTGCTTGAAGTTTGCTGCCTTTTGCTACACCTAGTGAAAAGACCACATGTTCAGCAGTATGGACATTTTTGCCTACCACACTGAAAGGTGTTTTCTGTCCATACAGACTTATGTTTCTCAGACCAAGCTACAACTACACAACCTGAATCATATTCAGGGTTTGAAGGTAGTTAACATGTTAAGGGGAAGAGCACTTTTTTGCATGCCAATTCTCCTAGCACTGGAGATAATTTATATTTTACTGTATTTTTTGGTGTTATTTCAGAAAATCTAACTATTTCTATCACTGCAGCACACTCAATCATACCTGATCCACACCTAAATTACTGAGCTGGCAGTGGAACTGCAGTAGCACCAAGCACACTGTAAACCATCCCTCTCTGGAGCAATTAGTCTAACTTCCATTTCCTTGATAACTACTATGACAGCCTAACAGATGTATGATTTTCTAAATATAACTGAGGAGCAACTCCCTGTAAGATCTTCCATGACGGTTTATGTTTTGAGATCATTCAAAAGCAGCAAACAAAATGAGGATCACACCGGTACATTTTCACATGATTCTGTAGGTCATCTTCAAAAACTTCAAAAATTACTGAAAGGAGGTTTAAAAAATTCAACATGGAAGCTTTGATATTTCCCCATGATGAGAAAAATTATAAGGGTGTGACAGTATGTGATTCATATTTTATTCAATACTGAATTTTGATAACAAAATTTAAACAGACTTTCTAATAGATAAAAACAGCCTGTATACCAAAGGTAAATCTAGCCCAAGATACCCTTGTGAGTAATTGTCACAAGTTCTGCCATTTCTTTTAGTTCATGCACAAACCCTTGGGTGAGAAGAGTACATTTTCACCTTAGCTGATTGCTGCTGTTTGTCCAAATCACAAGTCTACCATCAATCAGAAAATAATGTAATTTGATGCCTAGAGGTAGTAAAAAACAATTTAATGGAAGACATTTTTTTCTCCCTTGCAAAGCGCCTGTAATAAATTGCCCATTTTCCAGGCAGGACAATTCAGGAACGTATCACCAGGCTGGCTTAAATATATGAAAACCTTTCACACTGTAGTAAACACCTACTTGGGGATATGAAATAGAAGGAAGGTAAGGAAGATTTTCCAAATACTAATGAATTTGCTGTCAGGAAAGAAAGAATCCAGTACTCAAATATCATCTATAGAAAGAGCATGAAGAACTCCAAGACACAGGGATATGGCCCCCATCTGTGGTCATTTAACACAACCATGATTATATCACAAGAACAGCTTGTCTAAATTCACAAAATGTACCTTGCACAGCTTTTGGTAACTGTGCAAAGCCACAAACCTTAGAGCAAAGAGCTTTAGAGTCGTGTCAACAGGCAATTCCACATTTGTCTGAAACTCCATATACTAGTGAATTATCTGAAACATGACATTCAGAGCTACAAGAATAAGTTGGTTGTATAACCACAGATGGAGACCTGACAAGTTCAGAACACTTGACAAAAGGGTCCTTGCAGTAACTCTTATCTGCCACTGCATACAGTCAAGATTATTTTAATAGCTATTTATTTCTATAGATGTACATGTATATATAGACAGCTTTTTCTTTCATCACTGCAAATTGCAGTATAAACATACAGTCTTTGCAGTGTATGAATGCAAGGCATCAGATTAACTGTTGTTCTTCCATGGCATTATTATGGGAGGTTTCCAACAGAAAACATATTGGTCAGCGGTTCCGCTTGTGATATTTGCTAGCTAGTGGCCAGACACTGCAAAGGAGCTGTCAATGTGCAGCAGGCTCTTTCCATACTGCTAAGCAAGGTGCAGAATTCTGAAGTCTCACCTTCTCCTATCTCTAACACAGAGCCAGTGAAAAAGTTAATGCAAAACACAGAGCTGAAAGACCCTGCAGTAAATTGAAGTTGGTTTACCCTTCTCTGATAAAAATCAACCCAAGACACAGCGGCTTTTTATAATTACAATTCCACCTCAAACTTATACATAAAGTTAAGGGTTTTCACCTAGAAGTACATGTAGATCATTATGGAAGCTTTTAACTTTTCCTTGTCTAGCTGGCTCAGCTTCACTTAAATGGAAAAAGTTCTTACCTGCCTCAAAGCAGTGTGAAGAAGCAAGGCAGTGCAGCAGTGCACAGATGAAAGGTAACAAAAAGTAATGCATGCCACTAACCATCCCTCCCTGCCCGCTTTAAATCCTTCTCTAGCTAACAGCCGTCTGCCAGCTGTGAAGAGAAATGAGGTACTACTCCAGTTAGTAATACACAGTCTGAGTAGTAACTAAATAAATAGGGCATGGCACTTGCATACACAAATCAATGACTGAAGCAAGCTCAATCAAGTAAAAAAACAGTAAGACACTGATATTACCATGTGTCCTGTCACACTTCAGACAGGATTAAAAGACAAAGCCAATTCTATGTGACACTCAGAAACTGATTTAGTGCACTAAGATTTAATAAGTTTGAATGGCTGCAGTGTCAAAGGGAAAGATGAAAAATAAGCAAGAAGAGGGATAGAAGGAATTTCTATAGTTAGCTTAATTTGCCTCCTGTGTTTGCTGTGTCTAAGTCACACCTTGAAACAAGACCATCACACTATGCCTAAAACTGATGGTTTTCCCCAGAGTTTCACTTTCAAGTACGTACTACAACTACACTTCCAGAATTTCAGGTCAGGTCTAGGAATTCAGTCTCGCCCTCAGCACAGTGATTGAGGGCCCTGTGCCAAATCAAGCTCGGGCTTGAGCGCCAGGAAAACTTGTCAAACACAAAATGCGGCTGTCTAAGGTCAAGTCCCAGATGTTTTGTTCAAGTAAAGCACAGATGATCTTGACCTCTTAAGAAAACTGAATGTAACATTCATGTCATGGGCTAGTCACAAAAACAGGGTTTCCATAATAAAAGGAGGAGCTATTTCTTTTTGAAGGAAGATTAAAAGCCTTTGATCAAACTGTACCTGTTGAGCAAATAAGAGCTGGGTCTCAGATAACTTTAAATTGTACGAAATTTCCCCGGAACCATGGGATATTGCAAAATATGAATTTTTGATTACAAATTATTTTTAAAAACAACATTGTAGTTGTTCAACAGCACTTACAGCATTGGGCTTTTCTCCACACTTTCTCTGAGCTAAACAAACTGAGAAATTTGTTTGAATTTCACATTGATATAGGACTCCCAGAAGAACGACTTGTTTTTAATATATTGCACCTGGTTGAAGCTAAGAATTAAGGTCAACAAATTTAGAAAAAAAAAAGTCAGAAGAATTCCTCAGCAGTTCCAGAATGATCCCTTAGCAAAGCTTAAGATAAATTCCTCCTCAAAAATAGCTTGAGAGGCAACATGTCTAAGATATGTAAGATATGCCTGTTACAGGTTTGCATCTATAAAACCTCCCTTCCCAGTCATACAAAAATCCATCTCAGCTGTTACCTAGTCGTTTGCATCCTCCTGAGTTAAAGACCCGTGTTGGAATACCTTGTGTTGCCAGTGACATGGGCTTTAGTGCCACTCAGTGTTCAAACGACACAACTGCAGGGAGCTGCTCTACCAGGGCACCCAGGTGCATGATACATGGAGGAATGATACTTTACTAATTTGTAAATAGCGGATTTTAGAAAAGAGGCTGATATTGAGCCTTCATTTGATCTCATCTTCAGCCTCAATACTTCTGTTTTGGAAAAGCGTAAAAGCCACAGTGGGATTTTCAGAGGAAATGGACATGCAGTGTGAAATGACACAAGAACAGGTAAACTGTCATGGCTGTGAAAAGTAAAGAAATCACCAGCAGAGAGGAGGGGAGAGTGAAAGTGGCTCGCAGGACATAGAAGACAAGACAAAGTCAGAGAAAGCGAGAAGAGACTTTCAGCAAACGCATGCAAGCAAGAGAAGGACCAAGCGAACACAAAAAGAAGAGGACAATGTAAAAACTATTAGGAGTAGTCAGGTAGGCTGTTACTGCTTTGTGGCTCACCTGGGCAAAAACTCATTTTTGCCAAAATACATATCTTGAATTTAACCTAAGGGATGGAAGCAATCCCATATAGTATATTCCTTTATTCTGCCTCTTTCTCCTTCGTGATTCACATTAATTATTTTTGTTATTTTAGGATGGGTCTTTTTTTTTTAACCTAAAAAACCCCTCAGAGAATACACTTTTGAAACACCTTGCCAAAATAAGGGCTCTGCTGTCAATATCCTTTCTAAATTAAATCAAACCAACAACTTGCAGAGGGGAAAAAAAGGTAATACATTATCAGTTCTATCTGCAGTAATTTCCACAAAGAGAAATATCTTACAAGAAGTTTCCATAACATAAATAGAAGTTACAATAAGACAAAACAAGATTTTCTCCCAGGCCAATAAATATCCAAAAACTAAAATCATAAACAGAAACTAAAACTGAGTAGGAGTTCCTGCTTTTTGTGAAAGAAAAACATTATTTGTCCAAACAGAATGAGATGAATCTGAGAAATGTCCTGAGAATCAATCAAGCCAAGGTGACCAAAAAATGCCAGAAACATTTTGCACAGGGATGCTAGGACTGTCCCTCATGGGACACTGTCACAGCCTGTCCTGCCGGCCTCACCTGACCACACGAATACCAGTGCTGGTGAGTGGCAAAACACCAAAGGGCTGCATTGTGAAAAGTGTTATTTATAATACATGGAGACACCATTATCACACACAACAGCGTGCATGCAGCATCACAATAAAGACAGTTCCTTTAGCAGATTAAGCCCTCAAAAAAATTACCAATCTCATAAACACAGAAGAGCACAGAGTCCCCCTCGGCTGGCCTGAGGACATCACATGTCTGCCAGAGGAGATGGGCTGCTGCAGTATGGCATCACAAAAGGGTGCTGAAGGAACACAAACTGTTTGAGGCTTGTATTCTCTTTTCTGCTTGAATTTATGTAAAATCTCTAATGAATAGAAGTTAATTAGCTACACTTAAGACTGATACACAACTACAGCCATAGGGAATAAACAGGTTCACCAGCTGCTGTATTACTTCAACTACACTGTAAATTGCTGCATGTTATTAACATGCTCTCCTGGCTTCAATAAAGAAAATCTTATTGAAATCAGTAGCACACATTTCCTATTTCAGTGAGACATTGCAAAATTAAAATGATATGTAGTAAAAACAATATGTGTGAGCCACCTGCTTACTGTATGATAGAATAGATTGGCATAGAATGACAGCTGCTGCACAGCCAACATTTCAGATACTGTACTACCTTGCCAACTGGACTTAAATTCACACACGATTTCCTTGACTAGCACTGAATGAATTTTTGCTGCTATAAATATGCATTGGCAATTGTGATGAATCATCCTGGATACTAAGGGTCACTGTTAATTCAAAAACATCAAGAACCATATCCACTGCAAAAAGACCCCAGAACAAATATTGATGAGTCCGGACTGTTTTGATGACCTACAAGTAAAGAACATTTCTTGACCCACAGTAAAGGGTAATGAAGACAGCCCCTGCAGGGCTCGCTGGATGCTCATAGCACAAAATGCTCAATGTAAAACCTAAGAACTAATCAATCATCACATGCCTTCTCATGCTAGCTTGGAGTCCATGAGAGTTACCGTGATCAAGATCTTACAGCCTTACTTAGGCACCTAGAGCCAGATTCAGAAAGCCTAAAATCCCTAATTTCTTACACTTATCACAGCCTATTCTACATCTGCATTTTGTTTTTAGCAGACCCAAGGCAGGTCTCAGCTCTGCCCCTGGGCTGGGCTGTCTGAATCCCTTTTCAGGTTCATGTGGTTCTCGGCACTGCTCAGTCACAGGAGCTTACTGAAAGGCAGGCTTCTTGATGTTGCTTCTAATTCCCATTGATTTCAATTAGAGCCATGTGTCTAATTATGTTTGCAGATCTTTTTTTGCTGGTTTTATATTAAGGGGATGCCTAGAAACAGTAAACGTTTCTTTTAATCTAACTTTCTATGCTGGCAGCTTATGTCTCAAGTCAGTGCTGACAGGAGCTCTAACAAGGAACCTTGCTTTAGACTCCCCTGATAATAAAATCTTGTTTGCATATATAATAATAAATACTCTGGGTTGGAACAGGAAGTAATTTTATAAGGATGAATATGATTTACAGTTCTACAACAAACATCGATACTGTAGTGTTCATAAAAGGGCAGGTTTGGGGTAAAATCAGTAATCTATTTCAACCAATTCAAATGCCAATATCCCATCTGCTAAGTCTCTTTATTTTATATCAGTCTGCCATTTTCTCTTAGTGGTAGCATCAATAAACATTGTTGGTAATCATCTGCTTGTGCTCTAATGTGGCATATTCAGTTTCACTGAACAAAGCCAGGCTGAAGATCCCCGAAGGAAAACAAAAGTGAGTTGTTTAGTTGTGATTCAGACCCATGTCTCTGATTTAAGAATGACTCAAGTTGCATAATCACCAAACCTGAACATGAATAGGTTTTGTCATATACAAAGCTAAATGCTAACAACAGCTGGTTTATTTATTACGAAGAATTTTTCAATTATATGAGGTTCTTTTCTTCATTTTGCCAAGTGCAGTGAAACATTTCAAAAAAAGCAATTAATTTGAGGAGATCACTAAAAATAGTATTTATATCTGATGATGTATAACAGGATTCCAGCTGGAGAATACCACTCTGATTTACGAAAGGGTTTGTTTCTCTTTCCCAGCTTTCAGATAGATTTGTAATGCACAGAGACAAAACGCTTGGACACCTAAGCCTAGGCTCAGGCTTTCCTTAGCTGGCATTTGCCATAAAAATTCCCTAATACATCTAGCATACTCACAGTCTGCAGCCAGAGATAACCTAAAACATGATTACAAAGGCAGGTTTTGCTTCTCTGGCGCTGTAAAATTACAGTTACAATAATGTAATTAATCACGGTCCTTCATAGTTACAATAGCCTGATAATCAGTGGTGAAGGGAATTGTAATAGGCCACTTACTCTGAGAAACCTGGAGATAATAAGCACTGGCTTGCACAGGAACTTCAAAGCCTCATAGGTTTTGAGTTTCCATCAGGATGTTTGGGTTTCTAACAGGAGCACGTCAACAACAAACTTTTGTCCTTCAGCCTTAAAAGGCTTATCAGGAAGACAGAGAGGATCTAAAAGTGTCCAGTTGTGAGAGCAACCTGATACAACTGTTAGCATAAAGCTGGAATAGCAGCCTGGAAAGGAACCTTCAGGAATCAGCTAAGTTTCTTGACACTGCTTGCTTCTTCAAACAAACTATCTCCGTTTAAAAAGCCATTTCCAAAAAATCTGCATTCTCTGATATGAAAATGTTCCATTACAGGTTTTTGTCAGGAGAGGCAACTTTTCTCATGGGTCACCAGGCCCTCAACAGCCCCATGCTCCTGGAGGTCCTCTAGAGAGGTGGAAGATACAGAGCTCAGCACCACTGAGGAGCAGGAGCTCCAGGGAGGCTGGAGCAGGCTGTAACCTGCCAGTTCTGCCATGAGGACAGACCCTGTAAAAGATAAGATTCTCATGCCTGTCAGCTAATACTGTACCCTGCCCTGGCATTGTAATGGAAATGGCTGTGCTTTCTGAAGGCATCATCTTTGACAGGAGACATAAAACCACACATGTTTGTCATTTCTATATTTAACACACCGATGTTGAGCTTGGGGAGGAAAGAATAGCTTCTGCTAACATAGATCAGAAATGTCTTTTGAGAGGTGGCATGTGAAACCAAATCCCCAGAAAAGATGTTTGGTTATTACTAAAAACTCTGATGTTAGCACTGCTCTCCCAGGAGACTAGAACACACTTTTCAAAGGAAAGACTGCAAAAGTACAAATATACTAAGTTTACAAATTATATTCTTGTACATTTGTATGGTCACCAATGACAAAAAAAATCTATGACCTCAGCAGGGAATCACTGTTAAGGTATCAAAATCACCTAAATAATCTATTACATTTATTCTTCAAATAATATTGTTTACTATAATATTTATAGTGTGAATGATGCTTATATGTTTAACAAGCATCTTGTTGTCTAAGATGCTTAGACTTTTATGCACACATAAAAATAAAAAAAATACCAACCATTGGAAAAAAGCAAATTTACCAGTAATTTATGGTCAAAACATTCAAATATTGTTCATATTATGTAATTAATTCTGTAGGTGTGGCTTGATCATATACAACATAATAGATTATTTGGAGCACAGGCACTGGCAAGCCTGCTGCAGTCCCAGCTGGCCTGCTGCCTGGGCTATATATTTTTTGTGCGAGAAATAAATCCTGCTTTAAAATGTTGCTCAGGCCTGAGATTTACTATTCAGCAATGTCACCTACACTGATGTCCACACACAATGGCACAGCCGTAGGAAACGTGGCAGCAGAGACAGCCAGCTCTGGCAGCAATCCCTGCCGGAGGGACCACTGCCACCCAGGGAGGCTCCAGGAGCCACCAAAGGGAATGGCAGTTCATGCCAGAAAAACAGCAGTAACACATTCTCCCCATCCTCTCCCTGGATGGCAGTGGAATGAATAGACCATTAGAAGCCAAAAAAGAAATCTATATTGAGATACTGCTAATGTTCTAACAAAGTGACACAAACAAGTTACACCTCTAACAACTCACCTTCTTCCTACTCTGGGTATTTATAGCAATCTCTCGAATTTTACTGATATACCATAGTCTATTAATTGTGCTGATCCCCCCCCACCCCTCACCTCCCCAAAAAAAAGCAGGATAAACAAGGGGCAAAGTGAAAAGTTTAAAATAGAATTTCCTCACCTCAGTTTATTTAAGTTAGATATTTAGGACTGAGCTTATCAAGCCAACTGGTGGGCATCCTGCACATGGCATAGCACCTAGCACCAGCTTCCTGCGTGTGCTGAATCATGGCAACTGATTTTACAGGAGCCGGTGGTACATTCACATACCACAGAGCAGAAACAAGCTTTTTATTATGACAGTCTCTTAATTAGAAAGTTGTTAATAAACCAAGCAAAAAACAAACAAACAATTGACTGATTATTAAATGACCTTAGAATAAAATGTGCTGTTACTATACTTGAGCTAGAACAGTGCAAGTAAATATCTCTAAAAGAAAAAGAAAAGTCTTCTATGACAGAAACCAATTTGATATGGAAATGGGTCAACAGTTGCTTAAGATGTAGCACAGTTTTGATTTGATCTGCTATATTTGGACTCTGTAAGAGGCGCTTCCAGTAACATCGGTATTGCTTATACATGAGACTTTTGCATAATCACTGTATGAAGCATTAGAATTCTTCAAACCGAGAATGATTTTGAAAATGAATATATATATCTATGTTAATAATTTGGATATGACAGTATTTGCAGAAGAAAAAGAACAACTGTTTTCTAAAACAATTAGGATTCATGATACATTTCTTGGCAGACTATTGTTCGAAAGCCCACACAGTCCTTATCCGAAAGAAGACCAAATGCAGCCATAGGCACCAAGTTATGCTTAGCACTTAGCTCAGAGTACCCGCTGGTCAAACAAGCAGAAATATAGAAATAATTGAACATACATTTGTGTTACAAATGAAATCCTGTATTTGTAGCAAGCTGTTTTGTATATTGCTGCTTTTCAGACATGACCACAATTTGAGTCGTTCTTATTTTAAGGAAACCATCAGATTTCATTTTAAGATTTCTCTTTCAAGGATATTGTATAACTTTTTTTACTTCCACCTATCTCAGCTGTTAGCTTTCCAGTCCACTTTGTTTATTTCTATGGAGTCCCTGGTAAACTTTGTGTCACCAGAAGGATTAATCTAATTTCTCTCCTGAGAGCTATTAAAGATCATTTCACCATGCTTACCACTGTGTTACCTACCCCACCCAGCAGGGAATGTTCCTTCTTTTTTTCAAGCTTGGCCTCCACTCACACTTGCTACCAATACAATTGTGTTGGTTCTTCTTTGCCCTCTCATTCTGACCTTGGGAAGAAGAACACAAATATGTAATACCTTCTTTTAAGTACACAGTAACAGTGAATATAAACACTCGCTTTCTGAAAACAAAGTGCAGGCATTAAATCAGCTATTGACCCCTGGAGAATGATCAAAGGAA
Source organism: Dicrurus megarhynchus (assembly GCA_013399195.1). NCBI lineage: Eukaryota > Metazoa > Chordata > Aves > Passeriformes > Dicruridae > Dicrurus > Dicrurus megarhynchus. The sequence continues at coordinate 18,318 of VXAD01008917.1, read as the reverse complement.
TTTGACCTCGACCACAGATGAGGTCCTAGCAGCCCTCACAGCACAGGGCCATGATCAGCTGCTAGGCATGGGCAACCTTAAAACCAAAAATTATAGTGACCATTTTCAATTTATCTCTGTGTGCTGTTTGACACTGAAAAAGAACACATTCAGAGAATAATTCCATATGTCATAACATTAGCATATTATCTCTGCAGAGACATAAATGAGTTATGGTAGCCATAGTAAGCCAGAGGTTTGCTGAAATCAAAGGGAAGTGAGAATGCTAGATCTGCACACAGTAAACAAAATGAAACAAAAATGCACCAGGATATTTGTGGTTAATAATAGCACCCTAAAATCAACATGAATTATAATTACATGGGTTACTAACCTTTACAGAGTCCACATGAATATCCATTGGATTCCCCTGTCCATTCTACGCCTTATATGCCAGTAAAGATGATCTTTTGAGAACAAAAGTCTCTACAATGCATGTCTCCACCGGAGTACAGCCCACTCTGTTGAAGCATATTTTAACCTAATAATTCCTATAGCATATTGCAATTTTTAGACTAACTGCTATTAGTGAAAACCCAACTATTCAATCCTATGTCTGGCTCTGTAACAGATGTCATACATATTGTTTAACAAGTAGTTCATGTCTCTTGACACCATTTTACCACTTGTAAAATAAGAATGCTATGAGATCATTGAATGGTAGACATTATAGAAGTAGAAAGCATTGACTATTATTTGTTGGTTTATTATTATTTAATGTAACATATGGATGCAAAATTCTGGCTTGTTTGACCAGGAAGACAGCCCTATATGTTTAAAATTAAATTAGCATAGAAAAAAATTAAGCAAACAGACTATCTCAAACAGGAAATGAAATAAACAGTATGGAGCTCTTTAAATACATAACAAGTAATCAGCAAAAGGGCTGTGAACGGAACCTGAGTGGGAAGCTTGTGACCAGTGAGGCTGATACTGCTGGAAGCCTGAATGAAAGTTAAAAGGCTCCATGACTAGGCCAGACTATACAGGCAATTAGAAGTGCTGAATGTTGCCAAGGCATCAGGCCAACAAGAATTACAACTCAACAAACTGAATGAAGGAGAGTGGGGGGAGGAAAAAAAAGAAAAAGGAAAAAAAAGGAAAGGCTTTAATTAAATATTTGAGATCTCACAAGGGATGGGGAAAGTGCCAGGTAACTGGAAGATGGTTAACTAAACAGAGGGGGTCTGTTCACTCATTAATGTGTGGGGGAATTTACAAGTGTAACTTCTACTACCATTAATTGGAGCTACAGTAAATGAGTGATGTCAGTGTATACTGGTGGGGAAAGGCTCTTGTTACCTAGCCTGGTCCTACCTGGTAAGGGTTCTAAAGAGTTATGGGATGATTTATGGATCTGAATGAAAAAAGTCACCAAGATGGAACTTCTTGACATAAAAATTTCTACTACTTTGAGTGCAGGGTGATCCCAGAATAATGCAATGTTTTCCTAAGCACTTTTCCTAGCAGTGTTTTTTCAGAATTGTGCAAACATTTACTCTGCCCTGCACCTCAGAAAACCCAGAATAACCATATGGGACATGTGTCAGGTTCAGAGTGGATTAAATAGCTTCATTTCTGCAGTTCCTTGTCAGAAGGGTCACCGGTTGGGATGATTTGATTGTGCTTGTGCTGAAATGAAAATGGGAAATGAAGCCAGCAGGCCACTCACCTGCAGAGAAACAGCAAGAAAGAGGAGAACAGAGGTACTTGTGAGAGGACCCAACACTGGTGAGGGTGGGGTAAGACCTGCAAGTGTACTATGTCACCAGTGGAGCCATTTTAGAAACTCTACAGGTGCAATTACTTCAGGTAAGCTTATATCTATTTTTATGCAGCTCCAATTTCCACAGCGGTGACAAGACCTATCTCGTGTCAAATCTTAAATGCATGTTAGTTACAATACATCAATTTGCTATCCACTGTTCCTCCATTAAATCTAAAATTTGTTCAAAACAGAATTTTAAGCCTCATTGTTCCTCTAGCACTACAATGAAGGCAGAAATGAATTACCAGCTAAGCAGAGATTTATATTTTTTTCAGCCACAATCAAAGAAACTTTGGAATATGTAAAATATGCTGTATTTTCAGAGCCCATGGATGAAAACCAGAAATAAAATGTTAATAACTCTTTCAGGTACATAAAATGGAGAAATAAGGGCCAGGAAGCTCATATCATGGTCCTGTGTTGGTTGTTTTATGACTCTTTCTAAGTGAATAGGAGAAACCATCAGAGTTTCAGAGTATGGCATTTAAAAAAGGGCAGAATTCAGCATCTGTTCTCCACGTGACTATATATCATGGGATGGTTCAGAATAAGGAATCTATTAAAAAAAACCGCACATTAAAAAAAGGCCATAAGCCTTCACAGCCTAGAGGCCATATAAAATCTTGTTAAAACTCAGACTGCCCTGAGATGTTCAAGAACTTGATGTCTCAAGTGAAATGTGTCCTTACAAGTACATTTTAAAAGATTTAGTATTCTCAATATTTACTAATGCTTTACCAGAAAAGCAGTCAGGTAGCCATCTCAATAAGCCCAGTGTTACTTAAACTTGGACTCAAGTTTCGTTATAGGAATAACAGAGTACAGGAGAGCATTAGAAAAATAAAGTAAAATTATTACTATAATGAACAGTAAATGAGAAAGATAACCATTAAAATGTTTACAGTGCTTGAAGACAAATTTCTGGTCACCTTCACAGTATTTACCTTACAAAAAGCAGCTGCCAAGAGCTATTCACTCATTTTTTTCTTGCCTACCCTCATGGAAATATAGACATCTGTAAAGGATAAAACAGGTCCACATCTACAATGGCTATGAAAGAGAGTTTATTTCAAAAGTACATCCTTTATGGCCATAACAGAATTAAATACTAGACAAGAATCAATTCAGCTATTATTTTTATATAGAACTTAAATGCTGACACAAGAGCCAAAATGTTACTAGCCAAATCTGCTAAAATTCTTAAGATTAAGATGGGAAAAAATGGATAATTTTCACATTAAGGTGGTGGGCTATATTGTAGCTTAATTTATAATTTCCAGGCGTATAAGGCAAGCATAGACAGACCATATGTCTTTTCTTGGCCTTTAAATGCTCCTATTTTCCACTAGACTTGCCTTTTTCTCCATCTATTGGCAACCATACCATTTGCTATTCAGGTGATTGGCTGTAATGAGCCAACTCCTGTTTCCATATGAATAACCACTTTTTCCCCCAATTACTTAAGCTGCCAGCAAGTCACTGGTGTCATGTTCTTTGATGCAAATCTGACTGTCAATAGAGAACAGGACTACATAAAGGGAGAATTTATGATGATACCCTTAGCTTAATATTTTTTGTAAATGCTATTCAGTTTAGCTTCCAAGGAACATGGGGAAGGCAGCAATGGTCCACAGTAAGAATATCTTTAATTGGCTTTGTGCTCCACATGCCCTTGTAATCAGCCTTCCCATATGGTAGTCTGAAATAAATTTATCAATCTCAATTTATGTATTTATGTCACTTTAAAAGGTCCGTTTTAGTCAATATCAAAATCTATAAAATGTCACATTTAATTTTAAAATTGTAATTAAAAAAGTTAGAGCACTGAATACATAGTTTGATATTTACAATTTTTTGAAAGAAGCAGATACACGAAAAGCATGGGAGAGAGGATTTTCTGAGGCAAACTAACACCAGTTATTAACAATACAAGAACTAAATATATAATTTTAACTTACTTCTTTAAAAGGTCATTTTTTATTAAATCATTCTTAAGTGGGCTTGGATATTTTTTCACTTATAGGGAAACAGCTTACATTTTGCAAGCCAGAAGACCTTATTCTTGAAATGCACCATGATAAGTGTGGTCATGGGGTAAGGGGCAAATTCCTTGCTAGTGTTGGCACTCCTGACTGCAAGCACCATGTTTGACAGTAAATAGCTACAAACTAAACTATTTTCCACTTTAAAAATTGCAATATTAAAATTCTAATATGGAACAATAAAAGCAACATTACCCACTATTCAAAGCTTTGTCCATTTACTGCCTATCTTCAAACCTGTATCATTTCAGGATGCCTCTCCAGATCACTATCAAGTAGATTTTCCAAGTGTTGCTCATTTTTTCCAGGTGATTCCAGTTAAACGCTATTTTAAGCATCTGAGTAATTTCATGAACATCTGCTTCTGCAACATAGACACCAGCAGTCAATCTAAAGAGAAAGACAAATTCAGTACCTATTTGAAACTTCTACTGGTCCTACAAACCTCAGATTCAGTTCTGCATGTTTCCAGGTGCTCTCAACTGGGACTTTACCTATGAACTAATTAGCTCTGTAGGAAGTTCTTTTGTTACAGCAGGTGTCCTTAACATCCACTACTCCTTTGCTGAAAGGGTTTCTGGATCCATTTTATCGTTGAAAACACAGTAATAAATTATTGTTTACGTAAGGTTGACAGCGCTTTTCACACAGCTGAGACAAAACAAGAAGCCAGCAAAGGGAAGAGAGGTAAAAAGTAAAAGTATTCCTTTAACAGTCTGCTAAGAAATAGATCGTCTTTGATTGTGCTCATTTACAAACAGGAAAGGTCCTGTAAGCAAAACAAGAAAATAATTGCTGAACCTGAAATTCATTAGTGAAATATATTTAGTACCAAATGAAATAAAACAGTAATGTTAAATTCAGTGGGCTTAATTAAGCTCAGAAATAGATACATCTTTTTAAGTTTGAAGTTGTTGTTTAATGACGACCTGGTTTTGTTACTACTATTTGGCTAAAACCTGATTTTAGGAGCACACATAAAATCAGAGCATCTCACAGGTTTCTCTGATTACTCTAGACCAGGACTGGATTAGACTGTACTAATCAGGGTTTTCTCCCCACATGATGAATAGCACATAAATAAAAATATATGAATGTTGTAATTCAGTAACTTTGGTACAGAAGTTAACTAGAATTTGTACAAATAATTTTCTACGGGTTTTTTCACCAATGCATTTTCAAAGGTGTTTGGAGACTATTGCCCATTACATAGTGTACATACTCAAGCTAAGCTGGCTGCTGCTAGCTTTATAGGAGCGTTGCTGATCAGGTACCAGAACAAGGGCATTTAGGCCCTGGAAGGAACAAGGAGATGCTTGATTGGATTTCCCAAAGTTAAGGTACCTGCCTGCTCTCTAGTTGCCTAAATGCTTTCAAATCTTTTAAATACTAATGGACTAATGCAAGGCACAGACTAGCTGGTGCCTACATTCGAAATCTGCTCTCAAACCTCATTTGCAGATTGGCCAGATGGTCATTAGTGTGGAGGTGTTCTCCAGGCAGACTTGCTTTCAGGGCAGGGTTTTTTAAATTTTGGAGGGGGTTGGGGAAGCAGAAAAGGAAATCTTTTTTGGGGTTTGGATTTTTTTTTTTTTTAATTTGGGGGGGAGGGTTGTTGGGATTTTGTTTTTCAGTTAAGATTAGTAACAGCTAGGAAAGGGTGAATAAAAGCTGAGCTACAACAGAATACTCTCTAGTTTGGTGTATTTAAGAAAGTGCTTGCAATTTTATCCAGAGAGACCAATAAACATAAGACTAAAATAAAAAGGCAGAAGGCTGCAGTGTCAAAGTGCTGTTAAAGTACATGAGAAAAGCAATTCACTTGGGGTTCACTGTAACACTTCTAATAATGAGCTTCCCATATTTAGACACAAGAGACAGCAAATTCAAACCCCCTGGAAAGGATACAATACAGTTATACAACAACATAGCAAACTGTATTTGTTTTGTTATTACTACCTATGCACCCTATGGTTTCTTTAGGGAAGATGATATGATATCTTTATACCATAGTGTGTAAAACAGTCTGAAATCTCTCTCTGACACCAGTAATGCACCAAAATCCTTCCTAAATATTGAAAGACCTCCAACTTGATGCTAAGCTTGATCTTACTCATCACTAAAAAAAATAAATGTTTTGTTACTGCGTTTCTCTCTGAGAGGTTTTCAAAATCCTTCCAGTCAGTACATGAGATAGGATACATATTGTCGGGGATAAGTTGTTAAAGTGAATTTGAAATGTGCTTCTCAAAATATCGTTTACACATTTACCAGATGGTAAAATAAACATGTAAATTGTTATCGAGTATACACCAACTTTATACTACAATTTTACCCACTGTAGAAATGGTGTAAAAATGTTGAATATAGTGTTACTTGTTCATTTAATAGTTTATTAACATTTTAAATACATTTGGAGACTAGGTTTACTTTCAAAGGAAAAAAAAATACTTACAAAAGCAGCATTTTAAGCCATTAATCAGGCCAAATTAACGTACTGACTTCTACATTTATCATTTACCTTAACAATAATATAATTAACATAATTATAGTTGGTTTCTAAGTATTTGTATATGTATAGATGTTGCACATGTTTAATGGTATGGGTTTTTAAAGATAAATTTAAATTGAACAAAGGGCTAAAAAAGGAATTTTAAGAAGTATTGTTACCAACATCTTAGTTAAATGATATGTGTTTTGGGGTTGTCCTGTGGAGACTCAGGATTTGGACTCAGTGGTCCTGGTGGGTCCCCTCCAACTGAGGATGTTCTATGATTCCTTGATTTGTAAGTAGCTGCTATTAGACCAACAGGTCACTTTGACACTGGAATTTCCTCTTTCAAGACCCACCATACATGTTCAGAAATAGGAAGACGTGAATATTTTATCTATGACAAAGTAGAGGGCGTGTACTAACAAACCCTCTCTCAAAGAAGAGAGTAATGCAACTTTAGCAATATGCAGGAATTAAAATCTTCAGCTCAAGGGGTAACCCTTGTCCTTCTCTAAAATAAGAGGTCCCATGCATGTAATCACTAGCTAATGATCCTGGTAGAAGAAAATAGACAAAGGATTTTGATGGAAGACTGTTGCTTCTACTAGTTATGATTGGTCTCTCCTTTTGTAATTCTATTTCTACCAACCCAGCTCATCAATGACACTGTGCTATAGCACTTTCTTTTTCACTTTTCAGACTATGCCAGCTCCCTTTTTTAGAAAAATAACTTTATTATTTGTCTGTGTTAGATCTAGGATCTTTCCTCACCTATGATGACATATATTAACTCAGCATATTTTCAGTCTTATGCCCCCAGCAAACTCTGAATTGTTTACTTCTTAGATAGTAGCCTATCAACTAGTCTTCAAAATATCTAATGACTTGGTTAATCCACAACAGGGGCTTGGCTTCTCACACATCTTGTTGGAATTATTTTTTTCAGAGGCTTTTCACAGCACCTAAATTCAGCCTGACACCAGCCATGAAGCTCCTGTTTACGATTGCATTGCAGCTTTACTATCATATGCCCTCAGCAGTAAGGTGTTACCACATAGATACAAAAGATACATGATTCTCAGAAGTACTAGCACAGAGCTAACTTAAGAGATAAGTTAATCTTATTAATGAATTCTGGAGGAACGTGCATATCTAACAAATATCCTCTATTAGTAGATGCCACAACATAAACTCTTAACCAAAATTATCTTTAAATAATATTGCCCCTATACAAGGAGCTAGGAGAAAAGTAATAGATAATAGGCTTTAACAAACCTATCTGGTTTTCTGACTCATACTAGGAAAGGCTGTAATTTAAGATTTAGAGGTCAAAACCTGATCCACACTGGGTGCTTTATCAGTGCTCCAGAAGAATCTTCCAGGAAAAAAACCAAACCAATTGTATGTGAGCACTTTTAAAACACCACTTGAAGTGTCCTGCTTTACAGAATCACAGAATCATCAAGGTTGTAAGAAACCTTCAAGATCATCTGCTGCAACCACCAACCCATAATCACCTCTAAACCATATCCACACCCAGAGTGCCATATCCAGACTCCCCTTGAGCGTTTCCAAAAAGAGCTCCACCACCTCCCAGGGAAATATATTCCAATGCCTAACCACTCTTTCAGTGAATTTTTTTTCCAATATCTAATTTGAACTTTCCCCAGTGCAAAATAAGGCCATTTCCTCTTATCCTTTTTCTTGAGACATGGCAAAAGACACCAACCCCCACCTCACTACCACCTCCTTTCAGGCAGTTGTAGAGAGCAACCTACCTTTTGGATTACACTCTGCAGCTGAAGTATTTTGCAAAAATAAAAAAATTATTTTATTATATTGAAAAGACTGCAATAATAAGGGTTTCACATGGGAATAAATTATAATTTAACTTAATTAAATACCCCAAAGTCTCTGGAAAGGTTTAGAAATCATTAGGCAGAAACATAAGTTCAAACTTGAAGAAATAGTCTAAGTGGGATAGGGAGAAGATGGATGTACACAGACAGGAGGTGTTCAATAGCACACGATTACCAGTATACCCCTATTGTGCATCAAGAAAAATATGGGGAAGCTTAAAAGTCTGACTACCAAAATCCCTCATGCAGTCAAGACATGCGTTGGCTTTGGTGTACACACAGGTACTGTAGACTGAAACACTAAACATGAGAGAGAGCTGCCGAAGAAAGCAATGCCTTCAAAGCCTGAGCCATGGAGCACCAAACACCTCTGCCAACTAACTTCGAAGCATAGCCTGAGCCAACACTTCTGTAAAGACAGGGTGAGCACTGAAAACTTGTAGCATATGCTGCTATTTACATAACTAATTGTAGCATGCACAGTCAAAAAACAGCCTCTAGCTTTAGCATATACATGCAAAATAATTGATTTTATTATGTACAGAAAATTAGAAGCTGTCAGAAACAAAGCCACTAGTAACAGCCGCGAGGAAGAATTTCGAAGTTTCATCGCCTAGATTGCAGAGGCTAGTCTTCACACAGTTGTGAGGTTTACAGCTAGAATATAAATCTAGACAAGATTCAGTGACAGCTGATACCCTATCCAAGCTTTCGGTAAAACTGACATACACACACCATAGACTGATGGTGGAGACACTCAAGAAAAATATTCCCAGTCTCAGACTAGCTGTGGTTTGTCATTGCAGGCATTGTAACACAAGATGAAACTTTGCAAAGGATATTGCGAATGTAATAATAACAACCTAATCTTATAGAAAATAAAAAGGAAGAAAAATGCAATGGCATGGAATAAAAGCACTAGCTGAGTTGCTCCTAACTCTCTGATGAATAACAAGAGGACACCAAGATGGGGAAAAATACAGAAGAAAAAGCTGCATTACACTGACTACTTTTCTATGGGAAAAAAACCCGAACCAAAAAACATAAACCTCAGTATTTCTCAGGCAAAACAGTGCGTATGTGTAACCCAAAAAATACGCATATTAGTTATAGAATGTTCTTCTATTATTCAGAAATAATATTATTTGAGAGAATATTTAATCCTATAGATAAATTCTGTATTGACTTAACATGACACACTTTTCTTGCAATTACAGAGTGGGCGAGAATTTTTTACAAGTTTAAACATTTTTATAAAATAATAAATTTTAAGTAGGTTATTTTAAGATCTCCTCTTGCCAGTAACCTTTTTGAAAATGGTGTTAAAATTCTAATGTTTTTTTAATCAAAAAGCTATTACAAATCAAAGTTAGATCAGCAGAGGCCCCATAAATTATAATGCAACACCCATAAAAATAGGAGTTCACCTGTTACATGCTGCTGAAGAAAAAACTCAGAAACGGACACTGATTATACAACTGCAAATGCTAAAAATGTTTTACATTGTACATTCTTATAAATGTGTCATGTTAAATGTTTTATATGAGGTAAACCCTTTACAATCACAAGAAAATGTATGTAAATGTAAATTTAGACGTTTGGGTACAAAAGAAAGCAGCCTTGCATGGATCTCATCCTCTTCACTAATCCTGAGCAAGGTTTTCCTTGTTTAAGCATCCTCCACAGAAGGAGTTACAGGAGAAAGCACTCGTCTACATGCTCAGGTTCTAAACACAACAAGCCATGGAAGAACCAGTGAAGTGCCCCCCCGTAAGAAAAATGATGGTGGAGAGAAAGGCGGGGGCTGGAGCTCCTGGGAAGCTTTGGAGATCTAGCAGGGGAAGAGAGCAGAAGCTTTCTGGGGACTACTGGTGTATGTGCATCAGCTTGGAGCTCAGCTGCTTCACCCCCCAGGAATTCAGCTACCGCATGCATTATCCTAAACAACTCACACAGAGCAGGTTTTGGGTTAGAGATAAGCCCATCTCCTACCTGCCTGTGAAAAGGATCACCAGCTTCCTGCTGTCCTGCCCTTGCACCCACCAGCCTGGCAGCCTTTCCCATGCAACAGCACCATCACCATCCAAGTGACTTCAGAGAGCTGAGCTGACAGCAAAACAACCCTCGTGAAAAGGGTTGAGTACACAGAACTACACTCGAAATCTCCTAGATCCTTATCCTGAGGCAACTGTAGATATTAAAACAAAGTCAAAATTAAATATAGCTGCTGTTTAGCACATTGTGTATTTAGCACAGGCATTGCCCTTGTCCCTCTATAACTGGGAAATGTGACCCCAGTGACAGAACTGCATTTTAATTACCAGGAGGGAAAAAAAAATGCCCCAAAACCCACAACAGAGAGTACTGCCAAAGCAGAACAGACTTGGGCCCTGATCCTACAAAGACTTACGTGCACATATACACTGAACCTCACGCTGTTACAGGACAATCATTTGTTTTGTTTCTCCAGTTACAGAGTACTTGGAAAATAAACATATACCAGTAAAGGACTACTTTAGGGTTTGGCCTTTCAGGCTACATCTGACTAAGTGGCCTATGGGGCAATATAGTCCTGAAGATATCTTATATCCTCATGCCATTAAAATAATATTAATTTTTATAGGCCCATATTTTATTCCTGCCATTACATTTCAAATTACTTTAGTTTACATCTGCTTATACAAATGAATGTTTGTGATTTTAGAAAAAACATGATTTAAAAATAATTTTCAATTATATAATGATCAGAAAGAAGTTGTAAATGAACAATATATGGAAATACAGCACTGAAACACTGAAATATTTAAAATACAATGCTAAATGTAACATCAGAAGGTTTTTTAGTATTTAACACAAAAGGAAAAATGAGCTACAGTAGATAACACTTCAGAGAAGGTGAAACAGATTTGAGCATTACAAAATGCTAAACACTTGTGAGAAGAGTTGAAATATCTGGTTAACTCCTTTCCATTCAATTTCTGAACAATACTCTTATATTAAAAGAATATAGCTGGCCTAAATATTGCCCCCAAAAGGGGGAAAATTCTTGTATTACACACACTGAAAAAATTGCTTTTGATTCAATTATTAAGACAATTAAATCATCAGAATCTACCTTGACAATAAGCATAAAGGAAGCTTCAATTATTCTTATAATCTAAACAGAGACAAACAAATATGTAAGTAGAGTAAGATATCCATTTATGTTTTCATAATTATTTTAACATGGGAGAAACAAGTTTGTGTATCAGTTTGTATATCAATTAGTACTTGGTCCTATTCTTTCCATCAAGCAGCACCTGCTTTGGATAGTATCTAAACCACAAGAGGGGACAATCAGATTTTTTCAATACAAAGCAATATTGAACCACTGAAGCCCATGAAATGACGTAACTATACACCAGCTGAGGATTTAATCTATGCTATTCTGACCCTAACTCTGCAACAAATGCCGTCCTCAATGCATAACTGAAATAACTGCTCGATGATGTGCCCAAGAATAAAACTGTAAAAAGTGTGAAAGTCATTTAGAACCACAAGCACTGGAGATTTTTCAGTGAGATTTCCATAATTTCTAAACACAGGTGACTAAACCACTTGGAGGTTTTTGAAAAATGAACCTACACTCATCACTTATGCACGGTGGGTTCCATTGGAAAGTCAGGAACTGACAACAGAAAGCAAAGCCCTTTACCTCTTCCTCAATACCCTGCATCTAATTCAAGGGAAATGTTCCTTCTCCTAATGTAAGAGTAAACTGAGCTTCCAGGAGAGAGCTTACACAAAGCTTAAAGTAACACCTATGTACAAACCCCTCATGCTTTAAAAGTACAGTGGGAAAGCAGTGGGAATGTGGGGAGAGGGGAGATGCCCGAAGGGTTTGCCGAGGGGGATGCAGTGTGAGGAGCGGTTCTTTCTCTGTGCCACTGCACCACAGAGCTCAGTTAGTGACGTGCAGGCACCGATCACAGAGCAAGAGGCAAGACAGGAGGTGCTCCTGCCAGGCCCTCAAATGGACTTCCCAGACAATGCAGGATGAGCCACAACCTTCCCCAGGGCCGGAGAGGGCCACCATATTTCCGCAGTGTCTCCAGCAGGAGGTCTGGGACCGAAGGGTGAGAGAGCAACACCGATATTTTGAGTTGAAAGTCAAAAATGTGACAGCAAACATTTCGACGGAGGGAAATAAGCTGTAATACGGGTGTTGATCAATCACAAAATATGTTTTTTAGCTTACATTTATGATTTCAGTTTAATTCTCAGTGGGTGGGTGGCTGTCTTCATCTAAACTAGGACACCTTTCAGCAGCATAAAATTTCTCTCAACTCAAAATATCCGTGTTGCTCTTTCACCCTTCAGTCCCAGACCATTATCTGCTTTCTGGATAAACAAAAGCAGCCAATGTGTAACTAAATATGATTAAAGAAGGAAGCTTACTTACAAAACTGAATTCCATAGCATGGCCCACAGGAATTGACGTGACTTTTAGAAAGTTTAAATTATGTGCCAGTGCCGTCAGTTAAAAAAAAAATTACCCAAACAAGCCAAAAAATTATATTTCAAATGACTGAAGTGGGAGCTTGGATGATGTGCTTTGGTAACTCATCAATGTTTCTGCTATATTAAAAAAAAAAAATCAAATTATTAAGTGTATCCTAAATCAGTCAGTCACTTCAAGGTACAGACTATCACAATTATTGAAAAAGGCCTTGATCCTGAAAACATTTATGTCTGTGAATTTTTAGACAAGTGAATAGTCTTTGTAGGACTGACCTCTTACTTTACGTTGTTCACACATATGAACTTGTATGCACGATCAGAGACTAAGGCAGAAATACACATTTACAAGCTATCAACATTTTACCTAAAATGTCTCTTAAAACGGATTCAAAGTCATTACCAGCTGTTTCTTATTTAAAGCTTAATATCCATGTAATAGTATAGACACTTTTACACGGAAGTAAAGTACCTGACGTTTTCATCCTTTTTGCCTTCAGTTCCAGAAAAAAAAAAAATTGGCCTAAAAAGTCAACTAAAGACCAGGAAGATCATTCATACTCACATCAGCCCCTTAAAATTAGAAACACTCCAACTATGACAAATCACAGTGATAGCATGAATAAAACATCAGAGGTTTTATTGTGTAATATATTTTATAAGGTCAAAAGTTACATCTAATCAGCAATGGCAGCCTTGGATTCTAATGGATTCATAATTATTCTACATCCAAGAAGTAAAATATTACATATGCTCAAAAATTCAAGAGTTAAATATATATATATTTCAACCAATATCTTTTTTTTCCAGACATACTTATTTGAACAAATGGGCAGCTTTCAAGCGACCATGCTCTGAAATAAGCGATGCTTTTGTTTGCATTTCCAGATTAATACGCATTCCGATAAAAGCATGAAACGTTACTAGTGAGCTGTGCGGCTCCCTAGACCTACCACAAATATATTATCTGGAAAGAGCTGGGTACTGAATGCAGTCTGCTGCCTTCCCTCTACTTATCACTCTGCTGTTTCAATTTTTTTTTTTTTTACTTTGCCCCCGTATCTTAGCAAGTGACACATTCCCTACAGAAAACCACATTTATGACAAGTTTTAATACTTGGAATGAAAACTTGCGTCCATTCTGCACAAAAAGTACCTGGAAAGTGTGCTTTCATGCAAAATCCTTCCTTTCTGCTTTTCCCATACACACACATTCTTTTTTTGTATCACAGAGATTTTAAAATTGTCCTATGCAATTTAAATAAGATTTCCAAAAACAGTAACCTTTTTACAGGGAAAAATCAGAGCATTTCCAGTTGACAAAGTAATTTGCGAGGGACATACAAAGCACCTGAAAAACAGACTGCAATGAAAACCATTTTAACTATAGCAACAGCACTCACTGCATAATGTTAAAAGGAAAATTATGCAATTAGGTCTCTTATCAGACTTATGAAAATTCAGATTATGCCATTTGGGGGAATTTAAAAAAAAAAAAAAATCATTGTTCACCACATCTCCCTTGAGCACTACCTAGGGGAGGGAAGTGATGACCAGACAGTGAAAATTAAGAAGAGCGTGTCCCACCTTACGCCTATTCTGCCAATCTGTCGCAGTTGTTCTTCTAGCTCCATAGGTTTACATGATTTTTTTTTCCCTAATTTTTTTTTCTTTTTTTTTT
>VXAD01008916.1:114616-159316 GCA_013399195.1 Dicrurus megarhynchus | reverse complement strand
GGATCTCTGCATCCCCCATGGATCCCCAGGGGCTGTGGGTGGATCTCTGCATCCCCCATGGATCCCCAGGGGCTGCAGGGGCACAGCTGCTCCACCATGGTCATCACCACGACCTGCAGAGGAATCTCGGCTCCGGCACCTGGAGCACCTCCTGCCCCTCCTTCTCCACTGCCCTTGGTGTCTCCATGTTGTTTCCCTCACATGTTCTCACCTCCTCCTCTTCTCTAGCTGGAATTAAAACTGTGCCACTACTTTTGTTTTGCTTTCTTCTTAAATATGTTATCACAGAGGCGTTACCATCATCTCTAATAGGCCCAGTTTTGGCCAGCAGCGTGTCCATCTTCAGAGCCATCAGGGATTGGCTCTGCCGGACATGGTGGAAGCTTCCAGCAGCTTCTCACAGAAGCCATTTCTGTGGCCCCCCGCTACCAAAAACCAGGCTGTGCGAAACGAAACAGGCTCCCTCAGAAAAGCTCACCCCAGTCTTTTTCCTCAGAGAACCATGGCCTTCTTGAGCTTCATGTAGGAGGTTTTCTTTGTGGAGGGGACAACTTTCATGGGACAGGTCCAATGAGGACCCTGAAGAGGAGGTAAAATCCTCCCATGTGCAGATACAGCCCCGAAAGGCCTAAGGTAGACTCCAAGCCCCCTTGACAAACCCTCAGGAGGATACTGAGAAACAGTTAAGCCTGTTCCCAAACTTCGAGCAGGGGGATTCATTTTCATCCCTGGGAACAGTGCAGAAGTGCTGTGTCAGCCATTGGAGAGCTGCAGAAGGTCCTGAGACCTGCTGGGGATCTCTCCATACTCCATGCTGAGCATCAGACTCCTCAACCAAAGCCCACCTGAAGCAATGCCAGGAAGAGATACTGTGGTAGGGAGACAGTTTCCCTTTCTTTTAAAGACATTTTAAGGAAATGAATAATTCATCCTGAATGACTTTGAGCTGAGGCAATGCTCCATGCTACCACCTGATTATATGTCCCATAAAAAGAGATGACAGCAATTTATCTCTTTTCTCTTGCTGGGTGGGCTGGTGGGGGGATAAATATGCTGCCACCAAACTGGAGTGATGAATCATCCCTCAGTGATTTGGCAGTTAGTCCTTCCTAGTGGGAGCAATAGGGAGAAGGACTTCAGCATAAACCTTCAGGAAAGGAGAAAAGATCATGGGGAACAGAGGGCTCAGTTCTCTTCATCCCCGTATGATTGGGGAGTACCCAGCAAAGGCATCTGGACAGAAGAACCTTTCTCCTGAGAGCAGTGGAGTCTGCAAAGATCAGGTGCTCACGTTGCTTCCTGGTGATAAGGAAATGAGTGTTACTCTGCTTTATTATTGACTCAACAGTGGGGTTGGGCTGGAGGAGAGGAGCTCCATTATACATTATCCAGAATCATGCTTCTTTCTGGTATAACAAGCTGCACAGTACATGCCCATTGTTCAGCTGGGAAATGGGAGGGAGATATTTGTCCTGGGAATTAAAGCACAACTTTACTTAAATGAGAGAAGTGTGCAAATGGGTGCTGCTCTGGCTAGAGGGATGCCCTGTCCTTTACCCGTGCCCACTTAGGACGACCCGAGCCTTTCCCAAGAGGGGATCATTAGCTCTGCCAACATGGAGCTTTTGGGATGTTTTGAAACCACTGAGCAGTCAGTGATTGCTCACTAATCAATTAGGGCCAAGTCTGACAAATGAGGGCTTCCTTTCCTTAAACCACTTGATGTGGTGCCAGTGATAGCAGTCCACTATGGAGATACCCCATATGTTTACAGACAGCTGCTATCAAGATACACCAAGCCAAAGGCAGCCAAATGCTTGATCTGCTTGCCCACAAGCAACATATCCTGGCTGAAAACTTTCTCCCTCTGCACATGCTCCCACTTTTGCCCTCAAAACCAGGTATGTTTCATGCTATACCATGAATTCTCTGCAGCCAGGGGCACCCACAAGCACTGGAGCAAAGGAAACATTTCCTTGTGCACGCCCACACCTCCAGTGCCCTCACCTGCACACTTTGTTCTGCTGCCTCTGTCCTCCCAACTGCTCCCAGCCTGCAAGGGGCTAAGACAGTATGTAAATGTGCTACAAAGACACATCCTTCCCACCCCCATGCTGGATATGGGGAATGTAAAACACAGTGAAGATTGCTGCTACTTTATTATTTATGAAGCTTTGGTTATTTCATATATAAATAATCCATGACTGCAAAGTGTTGCTGGCACTGTAATTGAATATTCATTAGGTATTTTTGTTGAGAATTTTCACCATCATTTCAAACCGAGACATAAAAATAAACATTTCAGTTGTCATTTCACAGTTTCAAGCCCTGAGAAACTAAATCTCTCTCCTGCCCTGTGGGCTTTCTGTGCAGGGTGGAATCAACCAGTAGGATTAATATGGAAGGCAAGTTCATGCTGCATTGGAAATAAGTGGGAACATCCTTCATTGTAGCTCTGCCTGCTGTCTTTTAACGTTGTCAGGATGCTTCATCTGGGGATGTATTCTGCCTGCATGGAGTATGTACAAATTCCTTCTCTCCCTTCTAGAAATATTTATTTTTTTAGGATTAATCCCAGCCAGAACCTTGACAGAGAAGCACCCAAGTGGGATCCCTCAGCATGGAAATTGAAAGCATGCTGCTGCCACCCTGTGGAAAATGGTGGCCCTCAATTGTTGGGGACCAATCCAGATGTTCACAAGACCACAGCTGGTATGGTAGTTAAAGAGATCTGTGAGACCGTCATTACCCTGATGAGACCCAGAGGTAAAGAAACCAGGGAATTTCCATTAAATAACTTCAGGATTTACAGGGAAGCTGTTTTGATGCTTTACAGGAACAATTGATGGTGTCTGTGCCATCCCCATGGTGTGCCAGGAAGATGAAGTACCTCTGCTGCAGAGGCTTTCAAGGACATCCTTGGCAAATTCCTGACACAGGCAATGATTGAGCTTCTCTTGCATTCTGGGATAGTCAAATGTGCAGCTTGACCTGCTTGCCTTGCTAGGATTCCCTTGTTCTTTCCCCCAAGGCTCTTTCTTCACTGTGCTTTTCAGCTCCTTCTGTTCCACACAAAAAAAAAAGCGAAGGGAGGACTAAGCAAAAGGTAGCAGCACTATCCACACTCTTCCCTTTCCCTTGCTATCCACATCTTCTGTGAAGAGGTTTCACAGCTGCCTGCATTGACGCATAAGCCACTGGCCCAATTCTCCTCTACAATTTCTTCAGATCACAGCTCCTTCTTTTTTAATTCTGTGCACAGAAAGGAAACAGCAGAAGGAGAAACAGCAAGTTCCCAACGTTTCTAACCCAGCCTTCTCAAACCCAAATTGGGGCATATGAGAGCTTGGCAGCCCCTGAGATCCCCATCCACACTGATCTGCCACTGTCTACGTGCAAGTGGTATATTTGAGGCTGTATCGCATGAGCACATCCCAAGTGGGGCCAGAGCTCTCAGAGCACCTTTCCTTCCAAGAATGATTTATGGACCCTGTCAGTCCAGCAGACTGAACTGCAGAGACAACTGGAGCATGCAGCAAAGAGCGCAGCAATCCCTCAGCACCAGCTGAGAGTCACCCAGGAATCCATCAAGAGCTTCATCACAGTGACATCTTTGCAGAGGCAGAAGGAGAAACAAAGGAAAAAGATGGAGAGAGAGTGAGCAGGGGGTGTACAATCCACCCAGGATTTCTCAGAACTTCAAAGCCATGGAACTAAAGCAAGATGACAAGACATATTTTTTGGGTCTTTAGTAAATGAGGTGGTCCTGCTTCAAAGCCACAAATTACAGTGCCTCACACAGCTGAGCAGGGCTTTCCAGTGTGAGCAGTATTCAGGAATTGCTTTCCCATTGGCTAGCTTTGTGGTAGGTGTTACTCACTCCCAGGTATGACAGCTGCATGGTTTTGAAGGAGTTTTTTTATTGCTCAGGAGCTGCCACTGGCAGAAGGAATCAAGCCTAGCTCCACTATAGAGGAGAAAGGTGATGCCCTGTAGTTCAAGAAATATAAAACAACCTGCAGCATGTCACTATACGGCACTGGAGTTTGTACTCTGACCTAAAGCTGGCACCTCAGCCGGAGCCAAGCTGTTCCTCCAAAAAATGCAGGCACAAAGATACAAGTACCCCAGACCAACAAGGACACAAAACCACACAAGACCTTACACAAAGCCCATAGAGACACCCAAGTTCAGAAAAATACATGTGCAACAGGTCAGCATACACAAGGAGAAGGAGCAAACACAGAGATTAAGTGTGTCTGGAATCCACAGGTATGGCAGAAATGTAGAAGATGCAGACACATACTCCTCTATACAGTACCAGTATGAATCCAAAAGCATACATTGTCTGTCTTTGATCTACAACTCAGTGATAAGAGATATGCCAGGTTCCCCAGTAACACAACTTCTCTACATCCCAAACTCTGTAAAAAAACCAGAGAATATAATTTGTCCTAAATCTGTGTTGGGCACCAGGGAGAGAGGTAAAGAAGTGAACTTCTGCTCTTAGAGGAAAGAAAAGCAATTTATCTTTGAATAGGGAGCAGCAGAACAAAGCACATTATTTCTTTTGCTTCAAGGACAGACACCGTTGTCATTTTGAGTCATGCTGATTATAGCTTAAGCATGTGCTCCCAAAGCTCAGGAAAGATGGAGGATGTGTTGGGACCTCTCAGAACAGCAGAAAATTTGGCAAAAAACAAATATCAAATGAACAAAAGGATTCAGAAGCTGGAAGTAGAGACAACAAACTTATTTGTACATCACAAGGTGGATAAGACTCAGTAGGTGCAAGAGAGATGGGTGTGAGGGTCAGGGCCTCTGTGGGAAGAAAGCAGAGGTGGACATGAGCTGGAACAGCTGGAATGACTGCACAGGAGAAGAGCGAGTACCTGAGACTGTGAAGAAGGGGTCACAGACCTCCTGACTCAGGTTTATTTCTGATACGTGCCTCTTCTGGTGCCCTTGACTTGCCTCCAGAAGACCCTCTCCCTACATAAGCCATCCATGCAGACAGAGTGTACCTACCTGCCCTGAGAACACAGGACAGTATGGAGACAAGATGATTTCCAGTGTCACAGGAACTTTTTACACAGCACAAGGCAGGCTGAACTGTTATCTAGTTACCTCCAGCATATTCTCTGGTGCCATCTGAGTCACACAGACTATGTGGAGCCATTTGCATTTATTATCCTTTTATTTCTCTGACCAAGGGATCATACACTGCTTGTCCCAAGAAGAATAATGAAGCCTCATACATTACACATCCCTCAAAGGATTTCATTTCCCTCAATCTAAGGGGAGGATTCACCTTCAGTCTTCAGCCCTTTTATTATCCATTTGTTGCTCCATCTACAGCACGGATCACAAAGGAATTTTTTAAGTCAACCTTTGCTTGGGCATCATTAAGGCCTTACACAAAGTCCCATGCAGCTCACAGCTTAGAGAAATAGAATGAGACAGAGGCACTGAAGGCTGGATGGCCTTGTTCTCCCTCTTAACAGTGCACTGCAAGGGCAAGGGGATGTCTGGCTCATAACCAGAAAGATTAAATGATGAGTCAAGAGAAGTGAAACACTGACACTTACCCTTCCCTCGGACCTAAGTTTGCTCTGAAATATGATGCTCTGATAAACAAGAACAGTTCTGGCTTGGTGAAATACTGTGGTGCAATTCACACTGTGGGAGCAGCAGCATTAACCAGTGAGCCAAGACTCCTCTGGACTACACAAGGTGCAGAGATACACCAAGACAACTGCCCCATCCCAGAGAACATACCCAATGTTCTCAGCTGTTTTAAACATGCAAAGCACATGCAGGTGAGCTGTGGCTACTGAATTCTGCTCCTGGCTCTTCCATTGATCCACAGCCTATTTCTTCATATTTCATATTTGATCATCTTTCTTCAATTGTGTTTGCTTCTCTTCCCATGTCTACAAACTGGAGTCTTACAATTCAATAATATAGATTATTTTAAAGGGTCTAGATATCAGTGGTACAACTCAGCATGTAAGAGAGGCTCTGCAGGATTAAACAAGGCACTCCATTCTCTGCTTTTTTAACAGCTGTGTGCTAGCAAGGGGGAAGAGATGTCTGGGGATGCATGTAACCCTTCAGTGCAGTGGCCCCAACCCCTCTACCAGCTATGTATATACACACATACATGTATGGATGTTGCCTCTGAAAGTGCTGCTGTTTTATTTCCTCCCCTTGCTGTTATCACTGAGCTAGAAATTGGCACTGAACTGAAAGTAATTTCTTTAATTTTAAATTAACAATAATTTAAAAATGCATGCTGCTGAATTCATTCTTGTGTCAAAGGAGGGGTGATTGCACTTCCCAGGCCAGAGAGACGGAGGGGAGGAAGACATGGTTTTATAGTTAATTTTGATTTTTCTCCGTTCATTATGCATCTCATTTAAAATAAAAGAGTTAAAAAAAACCATATAGAGCTTTGTGTCTCAACCCCAGGAAAAAAGGAAAAACTCCCTCTTGTTTGTCTCTTACCACTACTTCCATATGACCGCATGGATAACACAGGTAAGGGGACCCTTTGAGTTGTGGTGGGTGAAGCATAGTAGGAAAAAGCAGAGCCATTTCAGCATCTGCCTGGGAGAAGAGCAGAGACCTGAAACCTTAAGAAGTTGCTCGGCATTTTCTTTGCCATCTCATACCTGTAATACGCTGTTAGGGTACTCTTCACCCGTGGTAGAGCCAAAGGGCCAGAGCAGAGAGCACTGCCACATAGGATTATCAGGCAATTAATTGAGTCCACATGTGTTTTAAACCCATGGATAGACATCCCTTGATCTTGCAGGCAGCTTATTTTTCAGCAGAACAGCAGAAAATTTGGACAGACTTTGGTCCAAGAATTGCCTGAATTCTGGAAATCGCTCTTCCCTTGCCCCTTCTTCCTACGTATAGGGAAAGTTTTTCTCTTTGCACCATCTCTATTTAGTATGGCCGAAGAGGAGTATGAAATAACCTTCAACTTTCCTTGCCATCTGCATCCCAATTGTTCCAGTGGGATTTGGGCTGCATTCCAGATTGTTCCTTTTGGAGTGTAACTGGGGCAGAGGGAGGACAAGTTAACTGCGACATGTCTCAGTGGATAAGATTTCAGAGCAGCAAGTTTCTGGGACCTTTCTGTTCTGGCTAACTCTAGTGATGGCTGTCTGGGGCTGCTGAGCACCCTCCCTCACACAGCACCCTGATTAACTGCCAATGTGCAGCATGACCTATTAAAAACAAACAGCTCTCCTACACACAAAATTTTAACACAAGAAAACAATGAAAAATACAAAAGTGGCATTACTGTGCATTATAAAATAATTAATCTGGGTTTTTTTCAATTTGTTTCTACTCCAGATAGTGGCAGTGATCAGCACTTTACAAAAGATGCTTCTTCCACATCCTGGCATATGTTATTACCGTTATTAATAGCCAGCCATTCCCAGGGGCAGCACTCTGTACAGGTACATTTATTTCCTTCGCAGCCCTGTCACCCCCTTGCTGGTGCTCCAGCTCCCTGCAGCACATCCCACTATGAGGCAAGGGAGGCAAATGGAAAGTTAGGTACCATTCTGCCACTCCAGACACAGTTCAGCCTCATTCTGTCACTCAGGATGTGCCTGTTAGTTTTGTATCATCATAATGGCATTACCTGTCTCTCATACTACTGTTATTTCCTGCTTCTTCCTCCTAAATCAAAATTGGCCATAGAAGAGGGAAATACTTGGACACTGCCTCCTTCCCTCAGAACCAGCAGGAATGGGAGTTATCAAAAACTTGCTACTCAGTAGTGAGGCCAACTCTCTGTTAGTTTTCCTGTTTCCAAGTGCTGACTCATAGCTTCTGCCCTCTGAGCAGAATCTGACATGTCCCTGTCATGGCTAGTTCTTCTCTGGAGGGCTGCAATAATCAGGTACGTGCTTGGGTGTTACTATGAGCACCCCATCAGCCTCAGGTTCCCAGTCACTGCCTCACATCACACCCTAGCATTCAGACATATAATGAACTGCAGCTTGACAATACAACGTGCAACAGCTGAGCTGGAATAACCATCCTCTGGCCACCCAAGGTGAGATAAAATGGACAAACAAGTCAGTGCACAGCTTTGCTTCTCCACCTCTTCACTGCCCATCTTCCCTACCTGAACCACACACTCTCTAGGAAGCAAGTCTCTCAGTGTCTAACAGAGCAGGAACCTTGGCCTGAGCAAGGGGAGCATCTCCAGAGAAACTTGCAACCGTAGGGAGTTCTTAGGCTGGATTCAAAACATATATACATGAGGTATATATGCTCAGCTCCTTCCTTTGCCTAATTAGTAGCAACTTCTGTAATCACATTTGCCTTCCCTGGGTGGGATGAGGCTCTGGGCAGTCACGGAAGTGCTAAACCAACTCCCTGTCAGAAATGCAATCCGGATTTGTGAGCACAGAAGAAATCAATACCATGGGGAAGCTTAGCTCCTCTTTGCCCACTGGCCATATTCATCACCAGCACAAGGTAACAATGTAGAGCCATTTAATAACACAGCTCATTTGGCTTCTGACAACAGGAGATGATGGAACTAAGGCCTCAAACATACAGCATCATGATTTTATTTGAATATGCAGTTTTAGGCTGGGTATGCTATACTTCCCAGCATGTGAGGAATACAGGTCTGGTACAAGATTCAGAGGTAAATTTCCTATGAAAATCATGTAGGAATTCTCCTGAGGGAGCAAGACGGAATGCTCAGAAAACTGGAAAGTAGTTTACATGAAGCAAATAGAAATAACCTAGACTAGACAGTTTCTTCAGTTTCTCAATGTCAGGAAAGCATACAGAGCTCAAGGAAACTTCAAAGAACCACTTCTGGATGTTCTATTCCAGATTATAACTTTTCTCTTCTTGCCCTAGGATTTTGACCTGAAGTTTCTCTGCTGTTTCTAATAAAAATATTCATAGAGAAACAGAACTGTAATGGATAGCCAGAGTCCAGTTAGGGACACACTGCAGTTCCACAGAAAGAGTCTCATTAGCTGCAAGCTTGTAAGTGGTTTTCGGGTGAAGACCAGTCCCTGCCCAGCCAGCAGAAGAGTACAAGGACACAAGGCACAGCTCTCCTGTCAGGACCATCATGCCATAGACAGAGGCTGGAAGAACCAAATTCACCAATAAATCCAGGAGTAAAATCCTGATCCCTTTGATGCTAATGACCAACCCACCACTGATTTTAAGGACGTTGTGGGACATCATGAAAAAAGAGTTCACATTTATGAAAAAAAAAAAGTTATCTGAGAGACAAAGTTGATAAAAGAGTTTTTAAGGCACTGCACGCACAGCCTTTGCTGGAGGCCAGAAGCACAAAGGCAGGAGGCTAGTGTGATGCCTTTTATAGTTCTTGGTCGGCACTCAAAAGCACATGGCTACTTTTTACCAATCAGGGGGCTGATCAGCCCAGCTCCTCCCCTAGTCCACCCACTTAGAGCATGCCCAGCTGTTGTTCTCTTGGAGCATGCTCAGTTATCAGACAGGGAGTGCCCCCAGTTTGATTGTCACCTCTTAGAACTTTCCAGGAAGGTTCTAGTTCCTCTCCCCCCACCTTGCTGCCCATTGGCTATTTTATTAGTGCAAACTTTTACAACAAATATTACAACAATCCCTAATTTACACCAACACTTAAACACCATCAACTAATTACAAATATAACCTTACAATGAAACAGTCTCCAAAACACACAACATATAATCTGCAAGAGCCAATCCTAAAACATTCATTTATGACCGACATTACCCACAGTCCCTCTATAACACCTTGTGTAATGCCAGAAGAAGGTAGAGGTGATGTGGAAACAAAAGCAAGGCTCCCAGCCACTACAGCCGAAAGACCACTGCATTCCTTCAGCAAGCCAGGTCACCTAAGATACCATACACTTTTTGAAAGAACCCCCAGCCTGATTCAAAGACTCCTAGTAAGAGGCAATCCACCACAATCCGAGGCAAACTGCTCCAGTACCTGATTATCTCCTTGTTTACATTTTATTCCCTGCATGAGTCAGACTGTATACACTTCCAGGCACTGATCTCACTGTGGCCACTATCTGCTAGATTAATGAGTTTTCTGTTATCAGAAATCTTTTTGTTGTACTTACAGACTGTGATCACATCACATCTTTAGCTTCCTTTGTATAAACCAGATGCAATTTCTTGGCACTGTCACATTTCACAGAGTTGTATAAGGATAAATATACACAATTTGTGATCCTACCATGATGGAAAACAGAGTTTCCAGAAGTGGAGTGATTATTCAGAGCTGTTTACTGAGTTTATCTGTACTCAACATAAAATTTTCATAAAAATTCACTGGCTTGAGCAGTTTTTCTTTTGCTGTTGGCCACATAAATCATATAGAACAGTTTCAACTGAAGGGCACAGAAGTGTGAAGCTGTATGAAGTTTCAAATTACTTCAAGAAATCTCTGTACCAGCAAAATGCACCTACTTAAATATTTGGGAAAAGAAGTATCAGGGTGTAATAAACGAGGTAGAGTTTTAAAAAGGGCAAAACCAACTCGTTTATTAAAAAGCAAACTGGGAACGGGAACCCGGGAGTAGCCCGGGCTCCACTCGGCAAGCCAGAGTAACAATATAACAGAGGGGCACTCTGAGTGCTCCCTCGCATACAAAGCTCCTCAGGAGAACCCTGGCTGGGTTCTCGGGACAGTCTTTATACCCCTCGCCAGTCTGGGATTGGTCCTGTTTGAATCCTCCTTCCGATGGCTCGTATCCAGGGGTCTTATTGGATCTCAATCCCGTCCTTCAAAGGGGCGTCGAGTGATTGGTCCATTCCTTTCTATTACATCACCTTCATAGGACATTCTAGAAACCTCCTTATAGTCTGCCCATTTACCACCCCACCTAGTGGCCACATTTCAACATTACAACCGTACAATTTGGCAATAACCAGCCCACCAACCATCCCATAAATTCATTAACCCCCAAAACATTAAAAACATTAATTTCATTTATAACAAGGGCAAACTTGAGAGTCAGGTTTTCCCTAAAATTCTTCTGCTTCTAACAGGAGGGGCAGTATGATTTTGGCAGAACAGGCAAACAGACTCTGCCCACAACAGGCTTCAGATTTTGAACACAGCTCAGCACCTGGGTGAATCCAGGCTGTTCTTTGGGAAACTATGCCTTAGCAAGTTAGCTGAAATCATGCATCGTAGTGGCTTGTTTGCAATATGCAGCCTGCTATTCTATCCTCATTCCAGCTCTTTGGCTGTTGTTCAGCTTTCATTCTATTCTTCTTGTTATGTCCCTTGACATCCTTTAGCAAAGCTGAGTCTTATTTCTCTTCCCCCTCCACCATGTGAGAGCTCATAAAGCAGTGTAACAGGCAAAAGATCTGAAATACTTCAACAAGCAGAGCAATGCAGCTGAACCAGAAGAATCACAATTAACTCAGTTCACTTCTTACCTGGTCAATCCTGGCTTTCTTATTGTCTAAACTGATGCCTTTTCCTGGTCTTAAAATCAAGAATCAAACACGGTTAGAAGGGAAAAAAGGATTTTACTTTTGTATTTATTTTAAGGATCCTTAGGTGCACCACATCCTGGTCGAATGCACCCCAATGCACACTGCAGTGCACACAGACGATAGATCGGGTATAACATTATAGGTGTTACTAATTAGCATGTCTATCAAAAATTCTCCAATGAGAGGCTCGAGTGGGCCCCACTCCCCAAGGAACCTTCCCCTGGATGGCTCTATCTTAGTTTACAAAATGTGTTCTGGAGAGGACCTTGGTGTCTGGGGTATTTTGATCCCTAACTACGAAGCTTCTGAAATATTTAGTCTCCTAGCTTGACAAACAAGTCCAAGAATGTAGGTGAAAAAACACTAATACAGAAGTTATAAAAAGGTATAAAAGGGGTATAAAAGAAAAGACAAAAAATCATCATGGCATCAAAACATACTTCCCTCAGCTTGAAATTAGCATTCCTTTTAAATGTTTTCACACTCTAAAATTGTTTTTAAATGTGCATATTAGGTGGTAAAACAACTTACTCTGTTAATCTACACAAGCTAACATTCATCTCAGCAAAATCTATTATACTTTATATGCCTTTGCCTTCATTTCTCAGGATCGTAATACTCAGAAACACAAATGAAACCAGCATACTGACTCTTCACCTGGAACTAGAGAGAGGAGGGTGCTAAGACCAGAAAAAAACATACATTTTAGTTGTAGAAGCACATTTATACAAGAGATTTGTGCAAGTTTAGCAAAGGTGGAGAGATACGGCTTTCATACAGCTTTCCACACCAAACAATGTTTGGAGGGAGAACGGTGAAAACAACATTTGCTTGATCTGAAAAAGCAAGATGAAAAAAAATGGTGTTTTGGGGAAAGTTTTTAATGTAACTGCACCACAAAAAAGCCAAGGCTGTTATGCTCTTGCCTCACTTGAGGATCAGTCCGAGATTCTAGCAGACCTTTCTGTGAGTCATAGAGTTTAATAGGACAACACCTTGGGTGTCCAGGACACTTCTGATGGTGCAGACCAAGTCACCATGTGCAATGAAGACACAGGTGCTCCAACC
Source organism: Dicrurus megarhynchus (assembly GCA_013399195.1). Classification (NCBI taxonomy): domain Eukaryota; kingdom Metazoa; phylum Chordata; class Aves; order Passeriformes; family Dicruridae; genus Dicrurus; species Dicrurus megarhynchus. Next base: position 146,720 of record VXAD01008916.1, on the reverse strand, counting down.
TTTGCCAAGGGTCCTGGAAGGTACAGTGCTTCTCTGATGATTAGGAGGAATTCAGTGCTGCTACAGTTAAATCATCTGCAAAAGCCACACAAGCTGCACTAGCAAAAGACCTTTTTGGAGGTGTCAGTAGTGTCTGTACAAAAGAAAATCACAGGACCTGTCTGTGATTTGTCCCAGCTGTTGCTGGTGAGGCTATCTGGTAAACATGGCTATCTGGCGCAGAATACAAAGTAACTTTCAACTGCCTATCTGTCAAGGATACAGAACTAGGATAGGCAGGAGTTTAAAAGCACTCAGCTGCAAAATGGGAATGAAGGTGATTTTTGGCATTAGTTTAATCCATATCTGAGATAGAATTGGGTCACGCTCCTGGGAAGATGCACATAAAGCATTGGCCAAGGAGGAGAGAGACAGTAGGCCTTGTCCTGCCCATTTACCAACGTACTTCCAACAGTGAAAGGACTTTGCTCAAACTGTGTAATGTGTAAAGTCCCATCAGGAGATGTCTGGCAGATTTAAATAGGTTCTTGCATTGCTCCTGGATTGTAACTGCTAAGCAAGGAATAAAGAGATTTTGGCAATTTACTTTGGGCAGAGAAGGGAGAGGGCAAGTTTCAGAAGTGTTTGGACAGCTGAGAGGTATGCAGGTGTGCCTGGGACACTTTTGGGATGCTACGGAGTAGGTTGGGGAATGTTCCAGGCTGGATGTACACATATTTGGGACTGACGACTGCTGCTGGGATGCTGTCTTTGTGGGGACAGTGAGACAGTTTGCATAGTGGAGGAGCCCAGCTGGCAGTCTCCATCAGCGAGGAGAGCACAAGATGCTCCCTGTGGGACATACAGCTCTAGAACCATGTGGATCCTACTCAGATCATTACTGCTACCCCACAGGAGAGAAGTGTTTTGGGGAAAGCTTCAATCCATGCTTCTGCAATGCAGGACATGTGCAGAGCTCCAGCATCTGGCAGAAGGGGAAGGGAAGAACGTGTCTGGCATCACCCCAGTCCCACCCAACTTCCCCAAAACCACAGCTCAGAAATCCAGTCTAACTCGCAAGTCTCTCCCTTCTTCCTCTCCTCTTTCTACCTACATGTTTGCTAGTGATGGTGTAACAGGGACAGAGAATAAATCAAGTTCTGTATCAGAGTGTTCTATCCCTGGCTGTGTAAAGAGCAGCTATTGTGACTTCCTGATGTGATTTACCATACAATGACAAGCTTTAATGCCCACTGGTGTTATAATCTACTTTATCTTAATACAATCTTCCCCTGCTGAACCCTCCAGAGTCTTAACATCTATTTTCAATGGACTTTTTTTTATTTTTATGACTTGATACTGTGATTACTGTCACAATCCTGCTCTTTGTGGAAGGAGAAATTAATAAGTTTTTTCTTAAGCACTTTGCACCAGAACTGAATACCAATCAGCCATCAAGCTGAGTTCCTGCACCTTCTGGATTCATTTATGAACCTTTGCTCTAATTTTCCAAGACACAGCACTTTTCAACAGCAAGTCAGCACATAAGGCCTTGTTCCAATTCCCATAGGCTCTCATTGTGGGGAGGAAAGAAGGCAGCCACTGAGAGAGGGAATATATGACTTTTCGTAGTTATCTCCACAGGTATGTTCGTGTATCAGGGCATCAGCCTCATCACACCTTGGAGAGGAGGGTTAAAGCACTGCCATTTATATGAATTATTCTCTTCCTTTGCCATCCTTGTTTGGTCTCCCCACCTCCTTTCAGAGCTCATTGCATCTTCCTTTGTCTCCAGGAAATCATTGTTATTAGGCTATACCACATCTCTCTGCTCAAACAGTGATGACACTGTGCTCTCCTGTAACAAACACATTCCAACTGAGGGTCAGGCTACACAGTCCAAGACCTGCCAGTTAAACTCTAACACAGATGGAAGAGGTTCTGTCTCTGCACACAGAAGTTGTTTCTTTCTACCATGGAAACCACTTAGTTCAATGTCTGGTTCTTTCTTTCCCTTTCTACCCTCACTAGAAAAGGAGTCAGAACCTTCTGCTGTCCCTAGCTTCTTCCATCTCCTTCTGAATAGGGTCTTCTGCTTCTACTAGTCTCCACAACCCAGCAGGGACCCACTCTGCAGCATTTGTATAAACAAGCCATTAAAGGAGTGCATACACACATGTCACTTCTACCATGATGATGTCTATTTCTTCCACTCCTAAGGATGCATTTGGTCTGTCATTGTGATGCCTTAGGTTTTAACTTTTATATTTTTCAAATCCTGTACTGCCTAGTTTGTAACTCTGAAGTTTCATGTGGCTTGTTAACTACTGTTCTCTCATGCTGGTTACACATAACAAAGCCTCTCTAGGTTTGTTCTTCAAGGATACCTTGATTGTCCCAGGTCCCAAAATGTGTAAACTAAAAGCCTTTGAAGAGGAGGGGCAAACTTGGGGTAATTACATCATGAACTGAAGTTATAATTGGAGAATTAACCCTGATATGCAAATGGACCAAACTTATAAAAGTGCGAAGAACCCGTGACCCAGCGTCCATTTTGGGTGGAGTCCCTCGTAGCCTTTAGACTGCCCAGGGTGTACCTTTGAAGGCCCTTCAAATAAATACCTACTTTTATTCTCTTTTTTTTTTGTCTAGCCGCTGTTTTTAGGTAGCCACTTCAAGGCATCAATTGAATTATTTCACTGCTAAAGATGGCTGGCTGGCACAAATTCCCGGCAATGCACTGCAAGGATTGAAAAATAGAGTGACATTGTGCCCATGCCTTGGATTAGGCTGTTCCCACTTTGCACCTTATTGCTACTAAAAAACAAAATCCCCTTCTGCTGGGCAGCATTTCACACCTGATTTGGACAAGTATAATTGAGCATATGAAGCTGAGGACATGAAGGGGAATACACTTAGGGTCTCATTTTTCAGGCTTTTTTTCTAAACATAGACCTGAAAGGCAGGAGCTTGGTGAGCGGACCCGGTCTCCTGTAATGGGGGATGCACATGAAACACATTCAGCCCAGGAGGCTTCACTGAAGAGATACCCACAGATACCAATAAACACAACCTGACAAAGGCACCTCCCAGCTCCCTGTGGTACAAAAGTCTAGATTCCATAAGCTGCAAAATCCTACAGGAAGAGATCAGGGCTCAGTCTGGGCATTCACTGCCTGTGCTTAGGCTCTTGGGGATGAACTATAGCATTTATCTCTCCCACTCCTATTTTTTCAGGATGATCAAACCCTCATCATCTCCCAAATAGCTGACTGCTAAGGCAGCAGGATAAACTGGCTGCATGAGCAGGCAGGCTTGGAGCCCTGTCTGCAGAGCTAGTGCCAGTATTGATCGGGAAACCTGTAAAAAATAAACAAACTCTCGATAATTACTCAGCCTGATGGATGCCAGTAGGTTTGTTTACTTCCTGCAAAGATGCCAATAGCCTAATAGAGCAAATATCACCATTATGTAATAAAACAATGCAGGTAATTAAAATATCCTGGCAGGACTATAAACAGGAACATTATCTATTAACTCTTTCAGTGAAGCGTGAGGGAAAGGATGGTGAAGATTCTGCTTCATTGAGGGGAGACAGATTTAATGGATACTTGAATAAGAGCTGAGCCAGTAGGTAATCACATAGAGTTCAACATCGTTCTCTTTTTTGCCATGAAATATCCCCTTGGATATTACAGCATTCTTAAAGATATCATATTAAACCAGGGCCCCGCTGCACTGTGTTTCTTCTGTATCAAACACCTCAGAGACTTTACCTAAAAACAGAGAAAAAAATGTGGAGGTGCCTTCCAGAGGACATCAGACACCTGATACACAGCCTTCACCTCAACAAGCCTCTGGTACTGGTCCATCAACAGGCAGGAAGTTGGGAGGAATGTAATCTATTTAAATGCATTAAGCACCTCACCACACCACAGCTGGCAGCATAACAGCTTCATACAACTCTTGCTGAAGCTCGAAAAATCTAAGTATAGGCTTCAGTGAGACTTGGGCTTGGCTGGAAAAATCACAGATTTCTGACAACTCCTTGCTAAATATTTTAAATAACTCTGTTTTCCTTCCTCAAGTGTTCCTGAAAAATACCACCATCCTATCAAGGATCATTATCAAGCAACTGTGACCTTCATGTACATCAATATTAAAGGGCAGCTGCTCTGGACAGCAGCTTATGAGGAGATTTTGTAAGAAAGGTTAAACACCTATGTCATGTGCAGCACAGATTAGACAAGGTTAAGCTAGAAAGCTGCATTCAATGCCTAAGGGGGCCATGCTGCTATTCCTGTCAACAGTCAGTTGGGAAGCTTTGGATAATATTTCCCTGCCTTTATTTCCCCTCAATTGCAGTAATTTGTTAGTGCTTTGGCATCATTAAGGCTTAACAGACAGTGCTATGGACATGTGAGCTATTTCTTTGCCACATCCTGATGCAAAGTACTGACATGAGCATAGATCACAAAATATGATTCTGGAGAAGCAGAGATACACAGATTAAAGCTGTGTTGACTGTGTGACTCACTAGATCACAATGGTCACTAGGGTTTAAGTACAGCTTATTTTTACCTGCTGTGAGCACAGCACAGAGTCCCTGGATCTCAGATTGACAGCTGGGAAAGGAAATGTGGAAATTTTTTTATTATTTTACATCTGGTGAATGTTTCTTGCTCACAAGAAGACATAATTAAATCAACAAAGTCATAAAGATTCCTGAATCACAGAAAATGCTGCACTGTATCTGACCTCTTCCGCCTTGCTTACTGAGCAAAGAACTGATCTTGCTGATCTAAAAAACTTAACTGGTGCATGGAAATCACAGCCAGCCAAACCTAGGTAGTGGGAAGAAACTGGAAAAGCAGCCAGGCTGTCCTAGAGAGATACGAGGTTGTTGTGGTTTGATACTGATTAAAATATCAGGTACTCACAAAAATCGTAACGAAGGGTTCATGAGTTGAGATAAGGATTAGGAGAAAACACTCTAAGGGCAAAACAGGCTCAAAATTAAAGATATAAAATAAATTTATTATTAACGGAGTCAGAGGAGGAGAATGAGGAATAAAATAAGCCTTTAAAACACCTTTTCCCCCCCCAGCCCCTCCCTCCTTCCCACCAGCAGTGCAGGGAGACAGGGTGTGAGGGTTTTGGTCAGTTCTTCACTTGAAATCTTTCTTCAGTTTGGGAAAGGAGTCTCTTTTTTCTGCTACGCTGTGGGGTCCTTCCCATGGGAGACAGTTTTCCGTGAGCTTCTCCAGTGTGGTTCTAATTTCACGAATAGCAGTCCTGCCCGACCTGCTGTTACATGAGTCCCATCCATGGGCAAAACAGTCTTCCCAAAACTGCATGGCATGGATCATTTAGTCCATTGGGTGTGGTCTTTAAGGATAAGCTGCTTTAGTTTGGAAGCAAGGGCCCCCTTTCTCTATCTCTGGAAGCAAAGGCCCTTTCTCTCTGTTCGGGTCTCCCACTGGATTACAGCATTTTTTTTGGTATCCACCCGCTCTGGTGTGAGCACCTTTTCCCATGGGCTGTTTTTGGGACTGCCTCTATGGGAGCCTCCTCTACTGGGAACTCATCTTGGTCTCTGTGGGGACCACCCCCTGTCCATCCACCTGCAGCCATCCAATGGTGGAGGAGACTGGGTCTGAGGGCGACCCCATGGGCGAGCCCCAAGTTCAAAAACCACTCTCCCTGGACTGACCACTCCTTTATTCCAGACCCTTCTATGTTAAGTGATTGGTGCATGTTGGTCGTCTCCACCCCTGCTGTACCATAATTGGCCCCATGTTTCAGTGTTCCGCCCTGTACCTTCAACCCCATTTGCTGTTGTTCCGGACACCTCCCCTCTTTTCCCTTCCCCAAAAACCCCTGCACACCCCTGTTTCGGGGTCAATCCGGTTGGATCAGGCCTTGTTAATAAACTTGTTGCATGGTCCGCGGATCGGCCTCCTCGCAGTTCTTTGCTCCTCGGTGCCTACCTGGTCCTGCCATCAGCACCTCCCTGCCAGGGGAGCGTGCACCGACCGCAGGGAGTGGCTCTAGAGCTCCGACGCCGGCACACGCGGACGCGACGCGAGTGCTCCGACGCGTGCCCGCGCTGACGCGGTGCGTTGGTCGTGTCCGCGGACTGGTCGCTCGGCTGACCGCCCAAGGAGCCGACGGGGCTTCGGGGGCCAGAACTCAGCCCCAGTGGACGCGACAGGCTGTGAGTAGATCTCTGCATCCTCCCATGGACTTCATGATTTGCAGGGAGACAGTTTGTTTATTACAGTCCTCACCACAGCTTGCAGAGAAATCTTGACTCCAACATTTGGAACACCTCCTCCCCCTCTTTCTTTCTAATGACCTTGGTGTCACCATGCTGGTTACCTCTGCGTGTCCTCACTTCCTCCTCTTTCTCCCACTAGGAGGAAAACAATTGCTGCTCATAAGTACCATTGCCAACAAATTCTACCAGTTCAAAGATTTCTGCAGCATTTTGCAGCACTGAGAAGTTGATCTCATCTAGGTTCTGTGTCAGGGAATCGCTCACCATGTTTTCACTGCTGGCCACGTGGCCCCCACTGCCACTACGTAGGCAGTTGTGGCTGCCATGGCACCAGTGCCATTCAACGCCTCTCTTCATGTGGGGCACCAAGAAGGGGAAGTCGCCACTGCCCCTGCCTTTCTGCCCGTGGTGTGGCTGACTAGAGATGGCCAGGCAGGCAAAGTTTGCCACGGGCCATGCTGAGATCACGGCAGCCACACAGCCGCAGTGGCCACATGGTCACACCTGGCACAGCACCTCGCCACCCCTCGGAAAAAATAAGCTGCACATGCTTTTGATTTCCTTCTTAAATATGTTATTACAGAGGTGTTACCAACTTTTCTAATTGGGCCAGCAGCATGTCCATCTTCAGAGCCATTGGAGATTGGCTCTGTCGGACACAGTGGAAGTTTCTAGCAGCTTCTCACAGAAGCCACCTATGTGGCTTTCCCCCCACCTCCCAACCAAAAAATCAGGCTGTGTTAAACCAACAGAGGTGTACAGGGACTATACCCCCTTTGAGACAGCTCAACTGGAGCCCAAACCATCTTTAGAGACTTTGATACTGCAAGCAATTGTAATGATTTTTTCAAACTGCACATCAACAGGGATAGCATGAAATTCCCCTGGTGTAAGTAATTCCTTCCAATATTGCTCCTTCAAGCTTAGGAGACAGGTGCAGAACTGCACTAGGCAGTCCCAGGTAGCCTGGGAGCCAAAAAACACAGCACTGCAGGGCCTGTCCAGCCTCAAATGAACCAATACCATTCATATTCTTTACCAAGAGCTGTCTCTCACCTACCACTACAAAAAAACCCAGCAGATTCCTTTACTTCCACACAACAGATAATAAATATTTCTTACTGTTTATAAAAGCATCATTACAGAAAATGTTAAGCACACTAAAGAAAAAGGAAGGCAGGATTTTTCCTAAAAGCTTTTTATTATGGCAAAGCAGGCTTATCAGTGGAAAGGAAAATTCCCAAGGCAGCTTGTATTCAAAAACATATGGGAAACAACATCTCTGAATGACTTTTGCCTAGCACAAAAGGGTTTGTAACAACAGTACCAACAGGATCTGAAGCTGGAACTCCAGATTTTCAGCTTTGACAATAGAATTATTGCACGTTATTCTTTCTAAGTAAATCAAACCCATTAATCATCATAATTACTAATGCTCTGTGTCAATGATATGGTAACAGAGCTAGTCATTATTCTCTGCTGAAGAAACTAAAGAGTGATACTACAGCCGCTACATGCTGCTGCTGTCACTGTCTGCCTGTGGAGGAGGATGCTAATGCCCAAGGCTTAAGAAAGATGCCAACATCAAAGACATATGAGGGCAGCAAGAGACACCATCTCTCACATGCTGTCTTTGTAGCCCCTGGGATGCTGAGAGATAGCAGAAAAGAACAAATTCATCCTTTGTATGATTCTGCTTGAGTCATTTCAAGCATGACAAAAATTATTTTGGTCCACAAGGTTTCCATCTTGATTTATACCTAGCAAAGACAATATTATTCAAATGTGAAGTCAACTCCAATCACATATCCCCAGCCATGGGCTAGGTTTTGTGTGGAGTCCATCAGGATGCTGAGCTTTGGCACAATTGTGCTAGTGCTGCGCACATTGACATTTCATCATTGTTTGTATTGGAAGTGCATTAACAATGTAATTACCAAGCATAAAAGACCTATCCATTAATGAGTGGGTGGGAGATTTTGCTAAACATTTATCATGACACAAGTGCCTTATACCTACCCCTAACATGTAATACTGAGACTCAAGACATGTTAAGATATTTGTGAAATACCTTAATCTGGCTGTATTATTTTTATTTTTTTGAATGTATTTTTATGCATTCTCACAATGGCAGAGGGCAGTCCATGTGCTTGATGCAATGCAACCATAGAAAATGAGGCCCCTGATGATCCCTGCCACAAACAGTTTACTAGCCATCCAAATCACAACAAATAATTTTCAGCAAGTTTCTCTTCCTTCCTTTGCAAAACATCTCTGGAGAGAGTGAGATTTTTTTTATCTAACAGATTTTTTACTTGAAATCAGTTACTAAAATGTTTCACTAATTTCATTTCCATTCCTGCTCACTAGTCACGCTAGGTTGCTTAGTTACAATTGTCATTTGGAATTATTTTTCCTCCATGACTTGACAAATGATGAGTTCTCTGATTGATTCTGATATTAATACTGACAGCAATGGAATATAGCACTTCTTTGCCTCCTGCTTAGTATGATTGGGTGGTATGAATGTAGCAGAAAGTGGACACAAAGGAATCAATCTGGACATCTCCCTCATAAAGAAAGTATGTTCCTCCCGGTGATGTCAGTGAGACAACTTGCCTGGAGTGTAAGAAAGGCCAAAATAAACTGATGAAAACATTTGTCTATTTATTTTGTGACGGGCATGTGCTTGAAGAGACAATGTGCTCACATACACCTGTGCTTGATAAGATGTCATTGTCCTGTAGCAGTTGTCCTTACCAGTAGTGGTCCCACAACATGCTCTTAGGACAGGTGCCCAAACTGTCGAGAAATATGGGATACAGCAGATCCTCAGAGCAGTGTCTCACTGAATTGCAACCCCAAAGTAACAGCTCTCAACTTTGTGCTTCCTCATCCCCCATCCTTTAGTACCCTCCGTGCTCCACTCCATTCACTTCACATTCCATCTTTTCCTCACATGTTAATTTTCCACTCTCTCACACCAGTTCCTTCTAAACCAGACAGTTTAGTCAATAACAGCATTTGGCGCTTCTAAGCCAAGTATTTCTTATGTTGTGAGCTCCATCTAGTGATGTAACTGAAGCCTTACCGCCAGCCAATCTTCACAGTGCATGCAAGTTACTTTGTGCTGAACACAAGGGATCTGGGATTGAACAACACTAGGATAAAAAGCCTTTCTGCCTATTGGTATTTCCTTACAGAGATCAGCAACTACAAGAGCTGCTGTGTGGCACAGGCAGTGCAGTCAGTTGGGGAGCCAGGCAGAAGGGTAGAGGAAAATGGGGGAACATGGCCCAGCAGCTTCAGAGAGGGCTGCTTCCATATCCAGACCTGGACAGGTCCTGGTGACTCTCTGCAGTGAGACAGATCTCCCACCTCAGCTTCCTGATATATCTGTCAGGAGTTAATCCTTTTGGAGCAGTGCCTTTTCAGCAGTCACACACAGAATGGGCTGGTCTCCTGGTGTTGCAGAAAATATCTTGTGGATTTGGTTGAACCACACTGACAGAGCAGCCTGAGGGAAACTGATTTCTCATCATCTGTAGCAGCAGAGCACTTGGGCTTCCTCTGCTGCCAGCACAAATCTTTCCATCAGAATTTGTTAAAATTGAGCATCAGAGGCCAATAAAAAGACATCAGAGAAGAATAAAGCAGGTTTTTTCCCCTGCGTATCTGGCTCCTTTCATAACTGCATGTAACATTGATGTGAGAAGCACAGCACCATGAGGAGAGGACAGTTCCAGTGTGACCAGGATTTGGTGGAAGTTCTCAAACTGTTGTGGGTGCCACAGGGCTGCTGTATTGCATTTCATGCTGACTTTTGACCACTTGTGCTCACACACTACTAAGAAGCTGGCTTTGAGGCTGATACACTTTTGGAATCACATGCACAGCTACGAAGATCAAGGAGGATCAGGTTCCCAGAAGGGGATGAAACACAGCTACATGGAACAAGGCAGAACTTTCCTTAGGCCTGCAAATCTCCAACTAGCCTCCTTTCCTCAATGGCCATTATCCGCTAAACCCTCAGCCTGTGGTTTCCATTGAGTTATCCTGTCCTGCCTCATTGCCTATCCTCTCTTTCTGGTCAGGACCCCATCCACCAGAGGACTAAGTTCTGAGCATGGACTTCTGAGAGATCTGGTTCAGACCCCTTTGCAATGACAACTGCAACATAAGAATGCAGATACAAAGAGAAATGCACATTTATGTATGCTCCAGCTGCTCTCCCTCGGTCTCTCCCTTTCTGGGAGGCAGATTTGGCTTCCTGGAGACATTTTACTGGGACATCAGCCGGGAATAAGGGGTACAAAACACATTATTTACTGCAAGCTGAAATCACAGAGATTCCATGGTAAATTGGAGTGCAATGGTGTTTACCTGTTTTATCCCATTTCCACTTCAGAATAACAATTTCACAGCCAAATCTGCTGTTTGTTATTTAAAATGTTCTCCCTCCCCATTCCTTCTATTGAGGGAGTTCACAGTACTCAGAGATAAAGTGTTCAATAGATTCTCAGACTGCAGGAAAATAATATAAACCCAAACCCGATGGTTTCTTAATTTCAAGAGATAATAATTTACCAAGATATTAACAGGCAAAATAAATATATCTCTCTGTATATCTATCTACAGTGTTTAGGATTTCATCCCTCATTTTTGTAAAATTCATGAAAGATTTATGAGTTATTCGGCTACTCTGAGTTCCTGGGATATTGCTAATAAACCTTCCCCTTATTCCTATTGTTACATCTCATCAACCCTCAGCCAGTTCAGACTTTTGAAGCATAGATTCTTTTTTGTTGAAGAATTTTAATATCTGCTTCATGAAGACGAACATCAAGTTTTTCTACTCCATCATATTCATAATTTTTCACCTTCCCATCATAACTTAGAAGCCAGGCAGATGACACATTAATTCCTTGTTAAGACAGGAGTCGAGTTGGATGAAGAGAACCTCTGAAACCAGATAATGAATCTCTACAAGTTCTCCAGCCCTTTAAGAATTAAGCAAAGGTAGCTTTCCCTGAAAGTAAATTCAGGACTATTATCACCATAAATTACTTACTGATATACTGTCAGCATTCAGTTCAGCCAAATAAGGCTGAATTGAGGACTCATCCAAGTATAACTCTTGTGCTGCAAAAAGAATGCTGAAATTTGACTGTTGACTATTCTTTAACACAAGATTTTCTTCCTGGACCTATTTCCATGCTCTCCTTTCCTCCTCTCACCACTCATTCTCAATTGCTAAGCAATTCATACCACTAATTTCAAGGAAATCTTTCAATGACCATGGATCAACCACAAACTCCATGCTTGGCAGACCACAGATTTCCCTCCTGTAGACTCTCAGAGCTGAGATGTAGTGCTTAGTCGAAGTCCTACTCACTTCTCAAAGGAGAGCTGGCATGAGAAGGGTGGACCTGCCTGCAGTACATCACAAGACAGGCTCATGATCAGTCCACAATATTTAAGATCTTTTCAAAAGAAACAACAAATCAAAGGAAATCTTGCAATGGTTTTCCAAGAAAATAAAACAAAGTTAACCCTATCAAATACACTCTATTACCTACAACCTAAATTTTCCAGTTTAAGTTTCTAGCTTTCCATGCCATATCTTCAATGTTCCCTCCAGGCCATGGTCTGAAGAAAGTAAGTGCTGTCCAGGGTCCAGGAACACAGCTGCTGAACCTTAGTAACAGAGATACAGAGATGTTCCCCTTGTCAGAACCAATATAGAGATATATGCAGCTTCAGTTTGAGCAGATTCTTCAGAGCACACAGTGGATGAGCCTTTAGATATTAATCCTTTTGCTTTTTTATCTCTTTTTCTTCACAGACTTATCATGCACTGCAACATTTCCAGTGATTAAGCCCCAAAAAGAAGGAGGTAGAATTCCCCTGCAACCGAGAGCAGAACAAAAGAAATGAAGTCCTGATTCAGCCTCTTGTCAGCAAGTCCTTCCCCAGAACCAGGTGTGGGGAGATCACCCAGGAAAACATCTAAACTGTCATCTTAATTACTGACAGAAGCTTTCATCCCAACAGTGTCTATGTACCTCAGAGTATTAACAGACATGTCACGACAGTGCTCTGGCAAGCTGGGAACCATTATCCCTATTTTACAGACGAGGAACTGAGACCGAAAGGGAAATGTGATCCACTATTATATACAAAACCTGTTACTGAGCAAAGACTTTAGCATGAGCCTGCAAGCTGCACACTAATGCCTTAGCCACTAGCTGCTTTTGTTATTTATCTCTTAAACCTCAGTATGGAGCAAGTCTTTCTGTCCCTCAATAACGCATTGCCCCTCTTCCCAGGGCATGCAGTGGGCATAGACCTGCACTGAGTTTTGCTGTTGGAGGCTTTCAGTGCTGAGAATCCTGTCTCACAACATATCAGTGTAGTTTTCACTGGTAGTAGCAGCAACATTCAGAGGATCAGCCAAGCAGAACATGCATCAATACGGATGGATCTCACAGCCTCATGATTCCTGTCTTCGCCTCACCCAAATAATCCAGTTTGGGGCCATCCAAACACATATTTAAGCACTGTGAGACAGCATATCTGTAATGTCAGAGCATGCAGACACAGCACAGTCTGCTCACTGATCTCCCTGTCTGATGTTCGTGTGACACAGGCATAGCAGGGGTTCATGAAAACAGGGGGACTCCAAGCAAAATACAGCCTAGGGATTAAGGAGCCAGCTTTCCCCAAACTTGTAAGAAATCATGAGAACTAAGAACACTTGGGACTTTACTTTCTTTTTCCTCAGAGAGCATTCTGTAGTTACAGTTGGCAGACACAGTGGCCACCTCATTTGGCTTTGTCAGGGTTGAATTCAATTACATCCAGAAGGGGACCCTAATTGCTCCCCTTAACCTCTAGGCCCATCTTACAACAACACAAAAAAGTAAAGGGCCATCAAATAGTTTCAATTCCTGGTCCTAATATCTGCAACACCACCAATCCACTGTGTGCTGCTTCAGCCCACTACTCCTGAATTTCCCTGCTGGCTCTGGGGGAAGGTGTAGTGAAGCTGAGACTGTAGGCAAGACCTTATCCTCCAGTGGAGAGAATCAGAACCAGTCAAACCATGTATTACAGGTGCATTTATATTGGCATTTAAGAGCGATTCTCCTGGATGTTTTGATAGCTGGAAGAAATTAATCTTACATCTCTTGCCAGGCATAAGATAATCACACCCTAGAAATACTGTTTTACAGTGTTATCGATTCCTCCCAGGTAGGCAACATACAGAGAAAAAATGGAAGAAATTTCTGCCTCAGCCATGTATGAGGTAGAAATCAAATCTGGGAGCTCTCAGCTGCTTTTCTCCATGGCACCATGGTAATTCCTTTCCAGCATTTAAACATTTTCATATCATAGGTTGTCTCTGCCTGAGTCTAGGATTTTACTGAGTGCAGGAGCTCAGGACTTCTGAACAACGAATCAATATGATTTCGCAGAAGACACTTTATTGTTTACATAACACTCTAATTATACATTTTACAACTGCTGTACACGCGATCACACATTACTTGATTGGTTCCTCTATCTTGTCCACGTGCTCTGCACGCACTTTTCAGAAAATATGATTGGGTCTAGTCCAGTGTGGCACAGTCTTTCTTTATCTATTTCTTGCTGTCTTGGTATTGTTTTTCAGCTTTTTCTTTCCCAATTTAGCACAGCTTACATTTCAGTAACCTTGATGAATTCCTGAGGGCTCTGATAAGAATAACTGAAGATGGTTTGGCTGGGGCACACTATCAGGGTTCAAATACATTACAACAACCGAGAACCTGTGAAAAAATTTATTTAAATCTTAATCTTGACAAAGATCACCCCTTTGTATCTCAAAAATACATGTCCCACACTCATAGCAGATTATGTACTGTAGAGCTTTGGAAAGCCTGTCTGTGCTCATTGCCCAGCAGCATGTTGGATACGTCTAGCATGTGATCTCTGAAACAACCACTATCACACAGGTCTCACAGTGCATTCAACCCGGCTGTAATTTCAAAATGTACAAAGAGAGAAAACAACCTGGGAATCTTTTCTAGAGCAGTCTGGAAACTGTGAAAAATCTGGGACTTATACAGGAGACTGTAGCAGAAAGATGCTCCTTACATCTCTTGGTAGCAATAGGATCTGGCTAATACAAAGAAAGGCACCGAAAGTTTAGATATTCTTGTAGAAAACCTGAGGATAACACAACCTGGAGGAGATAACTAGGATCTATCCGGTAGGAACTCTCCTAAAAAAATTAATTTGCAAATTGGGACCTCTAGGCTATAGAGGCAGCTATATAGAAGCAGTCCAGGCAGTCCAAGAACCTGCAAAGTTCAGCTCTGGAGGCATTTGAGGTCTGGCCTATTCCCCTGACTCTAAGCCTTGTAGTCATCTGCCTGTCAGAATGGGGAACTTTTAATCATTCTCTTCCAAAACCTTCCATCACAACTAAAACCTTGACATGTTGAGATGGAAAGAAAAGAACCTGCACCAGATCTTTAGAGAGAAAACACTAAAGAAATTTAGTGTAACTCTCTATACAGCATTTCCTTTTATTCCCCTTTTGACAGCCCTGGGAACTTCTGGGATTTTAAGCACTCAGAATAGTTCAGTGTAGATTGAAGAATGGGAGGTAATATGAAGTACACCAGCAAGGACAGGGAGGTTGACAAGAAAAGCAAGAGCGATGCAGGTGTTCTGAGTACACAAGGTTTATGGATGACTTATCCAGTAATACACCATCAATTACACTGCTGCTGTATCAGCTGGATGAACTCCTGGCAGACAGGAGGCAGCTGCGGAGATGGATCCGCTTTTCAGTCAGTCATGAACAAGACTAGCATTCCCCACTCGTCCAAGTAGGTACATGTGTGCTCAGTTCTGCAAAGGTCTTACTGACAGCATCACAAATTGCTCCAGGGGTCCATTGGCCATCTGCTGCTTCCCCACCTGGCTTGTTTGGCAGTCAGCGCAAGGAAGTTGGCACCACTGGTTCACCCTCTGTGCCGTAACACTGTTGCTGGTCTGGCACAAACTTCATGTTCAGTGGGCATAATTGCCAGCCATTCCTGAGCTCAGAGGAAGATGGGGACTAAAATCTTTCAAGTGTTTCCAACAGCTTTTTAGAAATCACTGCACTGTAAGACAAGTAGCCTCCCTGCTGCCTACAGAATGCTGTAAGACCCCTGGAGGGAAGGATTCCCATAGGACACAGTGTTTATCAGTAGCACAGCACCACTCACAATATGAATCATCACACCACCAATGCCACAGCCCCTACGATATGTTCCTAAATGCACAGTACAAGCAGCAAAGATGATGTCTCTGTTTTCTCTTCAGCTCTCTTAGCTGGTCTGTGTCTTCGCTTGGTGGCTGTTTGTGAAAGAAGTTTTTGTGCTTGTGGATTTCTGTTCCTGCCTCTAGATCTACAATAACCCCATAACTGTGATGCCAAGCAGTGCCTGAAGACCATTTCATCACAGTCTGTATAATGTGCAAATTACCATTAAGTTAGAGGGATTTTCTCATTAATTCTCCATCCCAGTGACAAGCCAGGAATTAACAGAATTGATTTTCCCATCCCTGCTCATTATCAATCATCCAAGAACTTGGTCACATCTCATCTGTCCCACCTAGGTCTGTTGGGGTTTTAGGAGTTCCCCTTCTGTTTTCTTTTTTTTTTCTTGAGGAATTTTCCCCATATATGTTGCCGGATGACAAATTGCTGGGTGCTTGGGAGAGACAAAAGACCTGGCCACAGGGGAAGGGGTCCAACTGGCTACTCTTTTTCACCTGGGCTTGTGGGCTAATGCTCTCGGTGTTCGGATGGAGAGAGAGAGACGGCCATCCTATCAGCACTGCAGGTTTCTGCTTTTTCGGCTGCCTTCCTTCTACCGTGCCTCAGGGAGAAACCCCGGGATTCCCAAGCCCGCCTTTCCCTGCCCCGCTGGGAGCCGGGCTGCAGGCGCTCTGCCCCCGCCATTTCCTTCGCTGTAGCCCTGCACACCATCTGCCAAGACCTCCCGGGTCTCCCGCTGCAGCTCCGGACTTCGATACATCTCTGTTGGGAGTTCAGAATGCAGAGAATATCTCTCTGCCTGTTTTTAAGCACTTAACGCCCCTGGACACCAACATTTGTGACCTTCGTCCGTGGAGAAAATTATATACTCTTAGGGAAGAATTAGAATCTACACTGGTGTGAACTAAGTGATGGGATATNACGGTAGCCCCGCACACCCTGCCTGCCGAGACCTCCCGGGGCTCCCGCTGCAGCTCCGGAGTTTGGTGCATCTCGTCTGCCACCTGGGATTTGTGCTCGCCCGTGCTGTTCCAGCCCGCTGTTCCCGAGGGTCCGGCCGGACAACAGGATCGGCTGCCCAGGGGGAATCACCGCACCCGCCCTGCTCACCGGGAGCCGCCAGCGCCGCTGCCGGCTGTGACCGTAACTGCACCAACGGGGAAAGGGCCTGGAGCCGAGGAGGCTGGCACTGGGTTACTGGTTCCGTTTGCTGTTACTGTCATAGTTATTGTTGTTTGTGTGCCTTGTTATACATATATATATATATAGTAGTAAAGAACTGTTATTCCTATTCCTCATATCTTTGCCTGAAATCCCCTTAATTTCAAAATTATAATAATTCGGAGGGAAGGGGGTTGCATTTTTCATTTCAAGGGAGGCTCCTGCCTTCCTTGGCAGACACCTGTCTTTCAAACCAAGACAGGGTCCCAGCATATATTTGTAGACTTCAATATATATTAAATTAATAAAAAACAACAGTCAAACAGTCATAGCAACATCTGGACTCAAACCCCAGACAAAAACAAACCGTATATATTCCTAACTCCTTTGGTGGGAAACTTCCCGCTATGTACCACTATCCTACAGAGAACCAGCAGTGGCCAGATTAAGGAACAACTGATTGTACACTGCCTATTGTGTTAATATTTTCTGTCTTGCAAACAAAAAAACCCCACAATTCTGTGTTGCTTTAAAAACTTAAAGAAAACAATTCATAGGGTGTTTGCTTCCTGGAAGAAGCAAATTCAAGCATCTGAAATGCAGTAAGTCCCACAAGCTCTCTGCCTCACCCTAGAGAGTCTGTAAATAAGTGTAATCTTTTAAAATCATCAATTCTCTTTGGCTCATCTGGATGCAGAAAGTACTTGAAACAGGCTCAGAGATGGAATTATCGTTAGATAATAATAACCTTTATGGAAGCTGTTTAAGGGTAATTCCCATCTTTTTTATTGGGTGACTTTTGAAATTTCCACTACAAAAAGGTGGTTCAGATTTGGAATACTAAGCAATAAGAGGTTAGAAGGGTATTTCAATCTGGAACTGTTTATCCAGATAATTGGATTCCTAATCCCTGAAAGGTCATGATCTCAGTTTACTGTGCTGGAATAGAAGGTGCCCAATTAGTCTTTTATGACATGATCCAGCACAGGCTTCGGCATTGCCTGCAAGGTAACAACCTGTAAATCATCACAGGTTAAAAAATAAAGATTTTGCAGGTACAAGGAAGTCAGGCCCTGATAGACCAGCTCTGTCTTATGTTCTCACTGGAATGAGAGTGGGATAAACCTTTCTCCCAGATACTGTAAAACAACAGCTCACAACATCCACAAACACAAAGGATGATAAAGTCCATTTTCCAAAGGGTGCTGGTGGGCTAGCTTTTATGGAAGAGCCTGCTCCTGTTTAAGCAGGGCTGGATACAAACCTCTGCAGCCCAGACATGGCAGCCCACCTTGGCTGGGTAGTATTGCTCTGTGTTGTCAGCTTTTTCTCAAGGTTATGGCAGTGAAAGGCAATAGCATTAGCAGAAAAGCACGGAGGAAGGAGAGGTGTTCTCTTTTTTATAGAGAACCCATATTAAATCACAAAATAATCTCTCAAGGACTGTGAAGTGTTTGGCTACAGCACAAAGGAGCTTGTAAATACAGTGGAACCAACCTCTTGTAAAACGTCTTTACAAATACAGAACAAAACACAGAGGAAGTCAAACACACTATGCCCATCTCTGTAGGGAGTTGACAGGAACTACCAATGAGCTTAAAGCTAGTCCTAAACAACAACAAAAAAACCCAAACCAAACCAAAAAATCAGGAGCTAAAATCAGCAATGGTGTGTGAGCATCACCTTGTTAATTTCCCTGCCGGCCAGGCTGTTCCCAGCCTGGCCCACAGGTAAACGTCCGATGCCCGCGTGAACCAGCGACCGAATTGATGGTAACTGAGGTTTGCGTGCCTCAGTTTACCAGTGCAGCCCAACGCCTCCTCACAGCATGTAGGCATGCTGTGGCCAGCAGCGGAAGGTACGGAGAAAAGAGTGGAAACTCTGTCAGCTTCATTCCAAGTTTATTTTCTCCTGCCCTCGAGAGGGCAGGGGCCAGTTAGCTTGAAGGGGAGCTAAAGCAGAGAGACCCCGGTTGTCCTCTTGCAGAGAGTTTTAAGGTGCTACATCATCAGGTAGAGATAACAGAATGAACCAATCATGAAAGAAGGTACATGATAGTAAACCAATAAAGACCCCTCAGGGGAGGAACAATATCCAACTAACAAGTAACAAGACAGCTAGAGGGTATTTCAAATCACGCTAGCCTGTTACTGGATTTTTAACTTCTGTGAGTGACATGCAAGGGGTATATTGCTATGCTATAGGATAGCAACATCACCTCACAATAATTCATGAAGGTCATACTCCAGATCATACCTGTTGTGTTCTTAGTACTATTAGTGCTGAAATGTTGAAACTGAATGTTTCATGCAAAGACTCTACTAACAAATAAGGTGAAGGAATGTGTTTCTGGAAAAGAAAGCATGCTCAAGGCACTGCTCCCTTCTTAATGAGACACAAGACAAAGACTGGTGCCAATAGAGGAATAAAGATCACTGACAATCAGACAAAATGATGTCACCTTCCAGGTACCTGAAGTGGCTGTGTCAGCACATGGAGCATTGCAGAAAGAAAATTCAACCTTTGTAGTTTCTGGAGATAAATCAAACCCATTCATTTGTTAATATGGGTAAGGCTTATTGTACCCAGATGATTTTGTAAGTTCTTAGCTAGACCTTTTGAGCAGCCAGGGATCTTGTCTGAATCCTCTCATATACCATTGCTGTCTCAGGGATGACATTTTGTTGTCCTTTTTTTTCACTTCACTGCAAACCACAAAGGTGTGCACTTTTTTCTAAACATGCTAACAGCTTGCAAAAGAAAATTATGGAGACTTTTAAAGGCTATACTGGAACTAAAACAAAGCAAAAAACTGTCAGAAACCAAGACCTTCTCCTTCATCAAGGGCTGAGCTTAATTCACTGTGCACCCTGGTAAATACATACATTCATGTGTAGCAAGTATTATGGCAGAATTCAGACTTGAACAGATTTTTATAGCCCGAGCACAAAATCCCGGTTGGTGAGGCAATAAGACAAGCTGCAACACCACCGCAGACAAAAGACAAAGCCCAGGGCCAGCAGTGATGCTGTGAGGTACCAAGGACCAGAGGTGAGCACAGCAGGTTGCTGACAGCCAGCTCCCTCTTCACCAGGACTCCAACACATCCCAGCCAGTGCTTGGCAGCTCTGCCAGACTGTACAAAGCTCTGCCAGATCCCCATAGCCATATTCCACATCCAGTCTTGGTTCCCCACGTACAGCTCTTCCAGCTCACTTCAGTCCCGCCTTGTAACCACATGTCCAGGCTGTTCTGCCCATTCAGGATGGGTATGAATGGTTAGCGCTGACTGAAACTATATTCACGAGCTGGGCATCAAGCCTGGGGACTCTCTTCAATGTCAGTCACTGCCAAGTGACTGAACAATTTATAGCAAACTGAAGTGTAAGGAGTTGATAATGAAACTATTTAATTTCCACCTCTGATTCAGCTGCTACCTGTAAAACTGCAGACAGGAATGGGCTATGGAAATGCATTGAAAGACCATTAGATTTTCACCAGGCATTGCCTTCATCTTTATGCCTGTGCCCACCCACATCAGCTTTGTTATTGTAAATGACTCCTCCTGATTCATTACCACAAGAGCACAGCTGCTTGCATCCTTTACAGACAGGTATCACATGCAGAGCTCGAAACTCCCAGCACTCAAATGTCCTTTCCTGTCCAAGAGGGCTGTCACCCCAGGAAAAGGGAAGCAGTGCCTGCTGAAACTATGGAACACCATAGTCTCTTTGGACAGCTGTCTCATGTCAAGGACAAAAAAATGGAGAACAGGCTGTGCTTGGCCACCGACATTTTGCAAATGCCTGTGTATTGTGAACAACCCTCCTGCCACAGAAGCCAGTTTCTGACATTCACAACTGGATTGGCACCATTTGATAGTGGCCCTTTCCATCAATGTCAGCCCCAGCCCCAAGGTGTTTTATGACATTTATTTCAGACAAACTGCTTAAAGCTACACAAGTTCCAAATGCCACATTTCTGTATGGACCTCCATAGCCTGAGAGTTTGGGTCAATTTTACTGTTAAAGCTCTTGTTTGGCAGATGAAAATTGAACAGTCTATTTCCACTATTCCCATTGCAGCACAGACATTTCTACTGCAATATTTCCCTGCAACTCAAACTATTCCCTGTCCCTTCCCCCATACATAGACAGGGACTCACAGGATTTCAGTTTTCCCTCCAGAAGTGTTAGCAGGAGAATGGTGAGTAGGATGGTGAGGTCTTGAGTAAGAGAAAGAATCTACATCAAATCCCATTTTCCCTAGAAAGTACAAAGCCTTACTTGAGTAAATGAGGAAAACATTTCTTCCCTTAAACTTTTCCTCCAGAAGATGCTTTTTAGACAAGTCAGAATGCAACATGCATTTTCTCTCACACGCAAAAAACATATGGATCTCTAGAAAACAACTTTTTTTTTCCTCCTGTGAGTTAGCTTGCTAGAGAGATTGATATTCTTTTTATGTCTCAATCCTCAGGAGACATGCAGGGCTCCTAAATTACTTGGATTTGTTTCTTCACCATCTGGAGATGAGTTAACTCTTAGTGGGAATATGCATCACTCATGTATGTACTTGTACTTGTACTTGCAACCCTTCCTAGCCCAACACTCTTCTGTGATAGGAGTTTAGGACATGGATGTTTCTGGCCATGAACATTCTTCAAAACTGAAGATTCCTATACACACACAGACACTGGAAATGGACCAATTTCCTGCTTAAGGGTTTCCCAGGACATAGCTCTTCAGAAGACAAGGAGAAGGACAATAGACAGATGCATAAGACTTGCAGTCTCAGAGGCAGATGCGAAATTCATACATTGAGCCAAGTCATCTCCCTTGTCCAAATCCCAGGTTCTTCACTCTAAGAACCACACCATCAGCTTTGTGAAAATGCTGAGTATCTCTGGATAAAGCAGCATTATGTAACACAGCAAAAATTCCCTACATATAAGAAAGACTTTTTTTCTCTAGAACATCTGAATTTCTGTGTATCCACATCTTATGCAGGGATACTGACAGAACCACTACTAAACCTGGAGTAGTTTAGATTCAGCTTCCCTGGCTCATCCTTTCTCTTGCATGTGAGCAAGTTAAAATCCTGGGATCCAATGACCTTGAAAACCAGGTCATTTAGGATATGGATTTTAAAATCCAGGCTATCACTGCTGAAAGGAGGACAGAGGCCCACTATTGCTCACAGAAAATAGCAGGCGATTCCTGCCATGTGAGCTAGGAGGAAAAAAAGAAAAATCTTTTGACATAAAGTAACCAGGATTTCAGCTTCTCAAGCTCATTAATATACAGCTGTCCTCTCCAACTCCCTTCTTGATCTTTACCTTTAATCTTCCTCTTCCTATAGATGTGCAAATGTTGTTCCACCTTTTCCTGGAAACCTCAGCTACAAAGGTTTGAAGAAGTAGGGATGCTGCAGAGGATTCATTCAGAAAGGAGCTTTACAGAAAGCCTACAGCACATCACTGGGGAGGCAGCTTTGTGTTTCTAGGTGGCTAATCAAATTCCACTTAAGAACTAATTTAAGGAAGAAGAAAGACCAGATGAAGAATGGTATGGCACAGCACCAAGTATACTCTTAAGGCCTTATTGAGCTCTAGAACACACACACAAAAGCACATGAATCTCTAGCGTGCTATTCCCAAACTCTCCTTTATTTATATTGACTGGATCTAAGGTTTATACAGCAGTAGAGCTATCGCCCACAGGTTAAAATATGACTTAACTGTGGCATACAGTGGCCTCATGTCATACAGAAAGTAATTTATACTCTCTCTGAAGTCATTTCATCAACCCTTGGGACAATGGCTAACGAGACTGGGAAGATGGTTTATTAGACTCTCTTTCCATTAGGTCAAAGTCTGAGAAACTGCTTAATTCCCACAGCACGATGATTTGTGCAGATGTATTTGCAAATGCTGCATGAGATTTAAATTGCCTGAATTTGCCCCTTACACCAAACCAGCATTTGGTTTATTCCCTTACCACTAGTATACCAGCACATTTGGGGCACAGGCTTTGTTTTTGGCTTGATGGCACACCTATATGCATCATCTTTATTCTTTGTGCTACATCAGTGACGGGACATACAAGCCAAACCACTCCCTAAAAGAACTTTCCATTCTGTTCATTCTAAAGAAGACTCTAGGCTTTATTAAAATTGCTGGGGTATTCTGCATTTCACAGTTAACAAACTGGTCATGAATCTAGCACTAGAACAAAGAGCAGGTGCCAGGATCTCCCACAGCAATTAGCACCTAAAATCACTGCCAGACTAGCAGACCTGCCTAGTGCTACCGTAGCCTAGGACAAGACATCTGAAAGGTGCCAACCAGGAGGCAGACTGGAGGAGGCAGACCCTAACCTCTTCTGTTTCTAAGCTCTCTACACTTTCAAGCTCCTAGAGCAGCATTTCAGATCCAGTGTTTTAGCAAGGTTCTCACTGCTTTCCTTGCTTCCTGACAAACCGCCTGTGACACATCTCTCAGCCAGCATGTTCATCTTGATCAGCCATCTCATTAATGAGCAGCTTCTCCTCCTTGTTGTTTCATGATAAAGTAGCGTGATGGTGCCATAGATTTTTAATTCTTCAAATCACTCATGTCCTGGCAACCCAATGAGAATTCAGCAGAGGACAGTCAGGGGTTATAACTTTGTTTGGGTTTGTTCTGCTTTTAAAAAACATTTGGGTCTTCATGTGGAGAGGTTGTGAACTCCGGTGTGTGAACTTCTCACTCAGGATAGTGCATGTATGAAGAATGGGAAAGATGCGCAAACACAGATTTCTTTCTGAGGGAATGGATAAACTTGGCTGATAAGCCACTGTTCCGCAGATCAGTGAGGTAAATGTTGGAGCAAGTCACACTCTCTCAGCTGACCCCAAAGGAATGCTTAACCATGTCCTTCAAGTTTTTGTCATTAAGACAAATCCTTGTGGCCACTGAAACATCTGGATTAAAACATGGGTTTTCCTCGTGATGTAGCAAGAATAAACACTGACAGCATTGAAAGTTATCATCAGAAAACAGTGTAAAAAATCTCTGACAAATTTATTCATTTTGGGTCTTACTCTGAGTTCAGAAAAGCACGAAGACCTTGCTTCAGACAACAAAACATGGGCATGATCCTGTCCAGCACTGGGCCTGTTTCCTTTAGACATACAGCTGCAATAAGCCAGCCCTGCTGAGCTTTATTGAAACGTACACATTTTTAAGCAATGCTGAGAGCCGTTGATTTTATCTTGGCTGGGTATTTAATTCCACATTAAAAATAGCCTGAAGAAGCCAGAGCAGCATTTCATTCCTTAAATATGTAATTAAGCAGGCTCAAACTCAAAGTATAAAGTGACTGAAGGTGATTCAAATAGAAATAATCTACCAGTAACCAGACAAAGCAAGGTGTGAGGGGAAAGGCCTAGCTATTAAGGTGTCAGACTGGAAAGGCGAACTCTCATCACCTTGAGTAAGCAGCAGTGACTCAGTCTACTCACCCAATGGGAAGAACAGAGCCCAAGCTCTTAAAAACACTGTAAAAGTATTAAGATTTTCCACTGAGGATTCAAGATGTGTTAAAAGCAATTGACTGAACAGAAGTACATCTCATGGAGTGTTGCAGACACTGCATTCTTCCCTGCATGAGTGTACTGCCCTTCACACATAGCGTGCCCACGCTCTTTTGAAAGCTCAGCCCTCAGCATCGGACCAGAAAGAGCTTACTAAGCCGTCAGCAAAGGCTCTAAATTTTAAGAGCTGACTGGCTTTCTTCAAATGCCTGTTTCTGCCAGTACCTGCCTAGGCCGGAGCATCTGTCCAGTCATAATCTGCACAATGGGTATTCATCTGCAGCCATTTATCTTTCAAGTACCCTTATACCAGAGGAGACCCAGTGAGATACAACCAAACACTAAAATAACCCTTGGAAACACAGCTCACGGCTTCCCGTAAAGACGCTGCAGCAGCAATGGAAGAGCAACGCTGCCATCTGCAGACAGTCGGAACTGCAGCCTCCTAATTTGGGAAGATCAGCCCATGTATTGATGTCACGCTTTCCTGCATTTTATCCTTTATAACTACCTCCAAATGCGTTTGTGGAGCACACTGCACCAGTGGCCAAGGCCAGAAAATTTCGAAACATGCTTTAGGCTCATTTATGACACATATGGGGGAGGCATTATGCTGTCACAGTTCTATGGAGCAGTGACCATGGCACACGAAAACTGGCAGAACACACTGGTGAGGATGAAAAAGTTCATGTTTATTAAAGATATTAAAGTTCAGCTGAAACCTTACAAATGCTGAACAGTACATGGCACAAAAAACTGCATCAGAGAAAATTCTGCACATTGATGAATATACCAGAACTATTCTAAGTCTGCTATTAGTAGGAGATGATCACTGCTACAGAACTGTTTGCCTTGTGATAGTGGAAGGACAGGACTGTGTGATTCATAAAAGGACTTTTACACAAAAAAAAAGTATGATTTTTCAGGTTATTATACTATAAACATAGCAGATGAAGACGCTCTTTCTTTCGTGACCATGTTTTAATCCATGTGCAAATATACAACTTGAGTAATATAAAAGAATCAAACATAGCATAATTAACAGAGTAACATTCAGTTAATTGGGTAAGAAGAAAGGCCAGGAGGTGCTTTAGGACACATTAACAGATGGGCTACAGATCTGTTCATCTACCAGTGCACGCTCATCACACTGCAATACAGCTCATCAAGAGAGACCTGAAAGAAGTTTCTAAAGTTTATATTCGGGGAAAAGTAGCATGGGACAGGGAAAAGTGGGGTAGGGGAAGAGACCCAGCATCTTCATCACAAAGCAAACCAATAAATGAACCTCTCTTACTACTCAATGATTATATGTGAAGATTATTTTGGCCTAATTACATTGGTTAAGTCAACCTTTACGTTAGTTCATATCTAAAATATTTTCTAGTACTAATAAGCTTTCTGGAAAGCACACAGAGATAAAGCACTTTTTACTTTCAAAGCTCTCTGACAATGATGTCAGCTCAGCATCCCTGTGAGGCAGGCAAAAATTAGCTGTTTTTTGAGACACGGAGTAATTAAATGACTTCCTCAAAACCATGGTGTAGTGGTTTGGTTTGCTAAACCATGACACGGTGAAGAATGTGTTTCCTTAAGAACCTGGAACAATACTGTTTTTCAAAGAGAGGGAGTTGGAAGTAACCAGCATCTGCTAGTAAGGAATTACAAAATTTTCATCTCAGTTTTACTATTAAAATACTTTGAATCCCCCCTACCTCAGAAAGTGTTCCACACACATATTTTTGTACTAATGAGCTGTTTCATCTCAGTAACAATAAGCACTGGTCCTTTCCAACCCTAAGTAGACATCCTACCCAGGCAAGGGTAGCCAAGATACAGTAAGAGTTA
Organism: Dicrurus megarhynchus; assembly: GCA_013399195.1. Taxonomy (NCBI): domain Eukaryota; kingdom Metazoa; phylum Chordata; class Aves; order Passeriformes; family Dicruridae; genus Dicrurus; species Dicrurus megarhynchus. The sequence goes on along the minus strand of VXAD01008916.1, from coordinate 120,558 downwards.
CATACTCTACGGCACCAATGACCTTCTCATCATTACAATTACGGTTATCAAAGATACGAGCCAAGTGACTTCAAGGAATTTAGCTGGAGTATTCTAGTTTTTGTAAAAGAAGTAGAGAAAAGACAGCTAACCATTCTTTGAAACGGAAAGCTATTCAAAACCAAGCTGTCATAAAATGAAGCACACAGCTGCTACAAAGGGCAGGATTAGCCCAGTAGACCTGCATATCCCCGACTGCAAGGTTAACAGATTTGTCAGCTCAACCCTTAACCCTACAAAAGCTTTTTGGTTTGCAGAAATGTGAAATGCGTATTGGAGCCAGGCTCTTCTTCATTCTGTAGGTCCACAAAGAAGCAACAGTAGAAACTCTGTCGGGTATATCTGCATTGAAAACAGTTTCCAAAATCTTCATGGATAAACCCCTCTATCCATCTGAGCTGAACTTTTGCATTTTCTCCTTGTGTTTTTAATCCTAACAAGTATTTTGCTGAAAAAAGCAGTTGCTGAAGCCCATCTCTTCTTGTTCTGTGCCTATCCAGATTAGAGAGATCATCTGCCCATTTTAATAAATAAAAGGTGAAACTGTGGCTCTTTAAACAGGCCTGCAAAGACTCCTTCCCATTAACTTCAGCTCAGATGTAACTGCTGGGTAACACTGGATAACATGAAGCCGTAAAAAAAAAACAGTCTCTAAACAGCTGTACCATGTAATCTGGTACCATCACCTCAGCTTTACTGCTGTCAGTACAACCCACTAATGGGACACTTGGCTCTTTCAGATGAGTATCACGAGGGCATAACTTACCTATGACAGATGCAGGGTAACACCATGTGAGTTTATTGCTCGTGTGTAAAAGCCCTTCATACAGTGGTTCACACACACTTGTTCAAAAGCAAGGCTGTGACCTGGCACCAGCAGCTCTAGTTCAACACCTGTGCCAATTCCTCTGAGCTTTCCACAGCTCCTGCAAACAAGCTTTTCACCAAAACCTGCGTACAGGTACTAAATAAACAGGAGAGAATTCAGTTGCCACTAAGTAATATGGTATGGATCAAATCCCTCTTTGCACTGGAAGGTACATGTCTTCCCCATTATGTTTAGCATGTTTTTTCACACAGCTACATAACTGCTGAAACTATCAATTCTCCAAAGGGCCACATGAACAGCAAGTGGCAAGATCTGCAGGAGAAAACAAAGCAACACTGTAAGGTATAGACAGGGGAGAAGATGTGGGGAACTTCCCTTCAGTGATCACTTAATCGTGATTCAGTGACACAAACTCTGGACTCCATTAGGAAAAATCTTGTTAACAAAATTGGTTTCTTCCTGTTTCCAGTCCTAATTTTTATGCAGAGCCAATGCAATAATTCAGATTTGTTTTTTCTAACACTGTATCTTTCTTCTTTGCTGACCTGGGCTTCTTATAATAAGACATTTCACTATAATGCTGTGGGTCTCTAAAATTACCAGAGAAAAACAAGTGAAAAAAAAAGTTTTTTAAAATACATTTGTTTTCCCCCTATGTATCCATTAATCCATAGCTATTCAGAGAAATCTGGCACTTTGTCAGCTCCCCCTTAACTCAAAAACTGTCATTTCAGAGAGTAAATTCTAAGCAAATACAAAAATGGGAACCATTTTTTTTCCTACCCATTGAGGGCTTTATAGTTGTATGGTTTGCATTTACAGCTTCAGCTTTTGTAGCACAATACAGATTTACTGGTTTTGGCTTAAAAGTTTGTGCAGTGGTCTAACTGTGCTCCATTTCAGCACCACAACCAACAGAGATTTATAACTTTGAAATTTCCAGACTACATGGAACAAGCAGAAGCAATAGTTCATTAATCAGTATCTAGCACATTTCAGGGGACGTGGAAATAAAAGCTCAAAATTTGGCTAGGAAAAACAAAACAAAAATTAAAAAATACAACAGATGAAGATGAACTATGCTTACAAGGGAGTGAAGTAATGGCATCTACGTTGTGATGCTAAACATTTGGCAGTGTTTTCTGATTCCCACAGGGGAGCCACTGGACTCCTTCACCATGATAAGAAAAGAAGTGATAAGAGCAATCATTGTGCTTGTGAACGGAGAGTGTGATTTGAGGCTCTTTCATTGAACTGACAGTGAAAAAATTAGGTGGCAGAAGGATGAGGTTCTTTAAACATTTCCTTGACCTTATGTCACCTTGCTCCTCAAAGCAAAGCCACACAGTTCACCCTTTCTGAAGAACTGACAAATCACTTTTTTGAAGTCTGCTGTATAAGCTATCCAAGACCAGAAATAATAATGTTCACTATCAACAGTGCAAAGTGGCCTTTCATTTCTTCTCACTGTCCATAATGGGTCATTTACTCATAACATCCACTGTTAATTGGCATGAATAGTGAATTATGAGGCCTGACTCTACAGCTCTTTTCACAGTTAGGGCAGAGCACCAGCTGGTGCCAACGTAATGCCAAAAACATAAAAAAGCCCCAGCAGGAGATTGAGTTTGGCTGTCCGCTGAGGAATTTTGCTGAAGGTCTGACTCCGGAACTGTCTTTCCAGTGAAAATGCCATCGGGATGGTGAGCAGTGGCAATGCCATGCTGATGGTATAGCGTGTGGCCAGCACACAGAAGATCAGGTAGGGCAAGAAGAGCAGCACAGTGTAGAGAATATAGGAGAAGGTGGGGCCAATGAGGATGGCCAAGGTGACAATTCCCGCCTGCCGGTCCGACTCCATGTCCCGTGTGTTGTTGCTGTGCAGGATGGCCTCAGTACTGAGGGCCAGAGGGACGGCATAGAGCAGGGGTGCTACAGACAGGTAACCAACCTGCACTGCATGGGCAAACATGACAGCCAGGGGCCCAAAGGTGATCAGGATCACCACATCACCAAGCGCAACGTATTTAAATCCGATTCCTGTGGCAAGACAAGAATAAAATCAAGCATCATCAAACAATTCAAATGACAAAAGAGAATGGATGACATAACAGTTCAGCCCTTTCCCACAGGTATATTGCCAAACAACCAATACACTTGCAGCTATGGACAAGAAACGTATTATCTCCTTTTTCAAAGATAACAAAGGAAAAGTAGTTTCTGGATTTCTCCAGACAAACAATGTAACAGAAACAACGGGCCAGGTTTTAATACCCATCTAGAAGCACCTGTTTCCGCAAAAATCTATGGAAATAAGGTACTTTTCAGTGTGATCATGCATACTAGAATCTGATCCTGAAGAAATACAGGAAATGCTCAGAACAAAATGCAAAACTGACGAGACTCTTTCAGGGAAACCCACATAACTTAAAGTCTGACAGTTTGAAACTAATTTGTTTGTTCTTCTCCTAGTAATGATGTTTGTATCTATCCAACATAGGAAGACACTAAAATATCCTTGTCTTATTAAGAAGAATCACAAACAAATGTGTTCAGCATTCACAGTGAAGCTCCATCTAAAGTATAACAACAAAACACTCCAAAACAAAGTAACATTCCCACCAAAGGAAAGAAAATATGCCATCAGCTACACTGCAAAAGGATATGAGATAAACATCACAAAAAAATTCAGCAATAGTTCTGATAAGCATCTAAAGCCATATATGTAAATAATAGTGCCTCAACACCACCATCCAACTGAAGATCTTAGTATGACTTTTCCCACAACATTCAGTTGCAAAGAATACAAGTTTATGTACCAGTACTTCGAGAAATACCACAAATATTTTATGGCAGTGCACTAGATAGATCACGTGACTTCTAGAAACCTTTGACAATTCAGCTGATTCTATCACATCTACATTCAGATTCACAACAAACGGAATGCAGCACTTACCTCCAGTATAAAGGAAGGAGCTGGAAAGTCCTCCAAAGTAAATCAGGGCCAGGTGCTCCAGCTTGAGCGTGGAGACAGCGTAGAGCCCAGCAGCACAGATACAGCCCACAGTGTAGAGGAAGACTCCAAATCGGACTACATCCTGCGGCTCCAAAATCTGGTCCACCAATGTCCTGTCATCACTCTTCTTGTGATCGATGCCTTTGGAAAAGTCATAGTAGGTATTCACCAAGTTGCCGGCCCCGTGCACAGCCAGGACGGTCACGGCACTTCCCACCAGCAACCCCGGGTCGAGTGCTCCCTCGGCCCGGTACGCCAGCGCGCTGCCCAGCGCCACAGGGGTCAGCGAGGCACTGAAGCTCCAGGGCCGGAGCGCTAGCACATAGGCTGCACACTTGTGTCTCCATCTGCCGGGGGCGGCCCCGTCAACGCCCGCCAGCGCCGAACCGCTGCCGTTCCTCTCGTTCCCTCGAGGGCTCTCGGAGCTGATACTGATCTTCTGCACCAGGTCTGCTGGTCCCATGCTCGCCCCGCCGTCTCGCAGCAGCAGCACCTAGAAGGGGAAGGGCCGCACGTGACCGCGGCGGCGGGGCCCGGGGGGAGCGAAGGGCGCCGCCGCCATAGCGGCCCGCGGGGGAGGCGAGAGCGCCGCCATTACCCGCCCTAACACGACACCCAGCCCGCCCGGCCTCGCCCCCTCCGCGGCCTTGCGCGAGGGGTTCCGCACCCGCCGGCACCTCCCGATGTACAAATTAAAAGGAAAATTAAGCGGCCCACGGCGTCACGCGCGGCGGCGAGGGGTCACCCCGCAGCACGCACCAGCACCACGATTCACATCATAGCCGCCACGGAGCGCCCGAAGCCCGGCGCAGACACAGCCGCCCTTGCTGCTGTCACGGGCAGCCGGACACATTTCAGCGGAACACACCGGGCGCGGCATGTCAGCTCCCTTTGCGCATGCGCGAGGCGCACATATGGGCTTACACCCGTGGCATGGCTTCCGCTGAGAAGGACCTTAAAGCTCATCTTGTTTCACCCCCTGCCATGGGCAGGGACACCTTCTGCTGTCCCATGTTGCTCCAAGCCCCGTCCAACCTGGCCTTGGACACTTCCACGGATGGGGTAGCCACAGCTTCTCTGGGCAACCTCTGCTAGGACCTCCCCACTCTTACACGGAAGAACATTTTCCTAACATGTAAACTAAATTTCCTCTCTTTCAGTCTGAGCCCATTCTCCCTTGTTCCTGGTGAAGAGTCCTTCCTTGCCTCCTTGTAAGCCCCTCCAGATACTGGAAGGCTGCTCTGAGATCTCCACACAACCTTCTCCCATAGAGGAGATGCTCTAGTCCCCATCCCGTCGCTCCACCATATGACAGCACCACACAGCGCGCTGTCACTTGCCGAGGGTGCCTCAATCCTATTGTCTATGTCGCCGACAACGTTGCTGAATACTTCAGCCCCAGTACTACCCCTGAGGGACACCACTCGTCCCTGGTCTCCATGTGGACAATGAGCCGCTGACCGCAACTCTTTGTATGCGGCTATCCAGCTAGTTCTTTATCCACCGAGTGGTCCATCCGTCAAATCCACGTCCCCCCAGTTTAGAGACCAGAATGTCGTGCGGGACAATGCTGAACCCTTCGCACAAGCCCAAGAAGATGATGCCGGTTGCTCTACTCCATCCACCCATGCTGTAGCCCGGCCACAGCCGGCGCCTCGCGGAATGGCGGAAGCCCAGCATGGGGAAGGTGGGCCTACTGAGCAAGCCCAGCCATTCTATTGGTCAGACATCTGCCACTCAGACATGATTGGCTTGATGATTGGTCGGAAGGCGACTGTCCTTGCGGTTCCTTGGGAAAGGGGCGGAGCTTTGAGCTCGTCTTCCCCTTTCTCTTTTTCTATTGGTCAGAGATGATGCCGATCATGGCGTTTCTGGGAGGCTATTGGCCAGCAGCGGCTCGCCGGCGCTGTAGGCGCGGTGGCGGGGCGGGCGCGGGGCCCGGAGTAGGGGAGCCGGCGGCGGCCGGGGCGGCGGCGGGTGAGTTAGAGTGGCGGTGTCTCCCATCATCGTTGGCTCCCCTTCCCCTCACCTCCCGCTTCCCGCCCAGGCCGGCCTGCC
>VXAD01008916.1:33419-114062 GCA_013399195.1 Dicrurus megarhynchus | reverse complement strand
GGGGGGGGCGGGTCAAGCATCTGAAATATTTTTGACGTAAAGAAAGGCTCTTGAGAAAGTTTGTTTATGTGTTATGCTAGGAAACCCCTGTTGCAATAACTGGTGTTGCTATAACAGGACTTCCCATCTCTAAATATCTACCGGAGGATATAACACTTGCCAGGCCCTGAGTACTGTCTTTTTTGTGTTGGTGTAACACAGATTTCTGTGGAGAAACTTGGATGAAAGTGTTCAGGGAGGAGTCAGATATGATAGTGATATAATTCTGGGAATGATTGTGCTTACTTATAGTAGGTAATTGCAAGCCCTAGTTTGACCTGTTTTTCAGCTGTTGCCTTGATTTAGGATTAGAGCACCATAGCGCACCTGACCTACTGCAATGTATTTTGGTATTTGAGGAACTAGAGAGCATATAGGCCGGGGGTCAAGATATGTGGTGATACAGTTTTATCATGGAGTGTGAGGCCTAAGGAATATAGTCATTACTTGTAATTTTATGGTCTACTGACACAGCATCTCTATGTGTATTTTGGAAACAGTCAGGAGGGACAGCCTTAAGAAAGAAGCTCAGAGATTTCAATTCAAGCAGTAAAAAATGTGTCTCTCTGAAGAATTTACAGGACTTGATGCCCCCGAGCCCCAGCATACTACCACCATGTCGGGCACTGTGTCCATTCTCCAACAATTTGCCAATGGCTTGAAGAGTCGCAGCGAAGAGACAAGGGCGAAAGCTGCCAAGGACTTGCAGCATTATGTCACCATGGAGCTGCGTGAGGTGAGTGCTGCAAATGGGGTTATTTATCCTTGTGTATCATGTGAGTGTAGAGCATGGGCTGGTGTCTTGGCAATGGAGACTTTTGGAATATGGAAGCTGGTCTTAGAGAGGAGATGGGGCACAGCAGGGAGCTTATCTTTGCCCCCTGGCTTGTAGGAGAGGTGAGCAAGTTGGTGACACAAATGGGTAGTCAAGTACCAGAATAAGTAAACTTGCTACATATAGGGCACAAATAAGAGAAACGATTTTGAGTTCATAATGAATGGTTGATTTAATTTCTTTCTGTTTAAGTGGCATAAGAAGCATTGTCTTTATGGAGGTTTTGGGGCAGGAGGGAGGGAGAGAATGCTGAAAGCTGATATGAACGTTTTGCTTTTACAGATGAGTCAGGAAGAATCTACCAGGTTTTACGATCAGCTGAACCATCACATATTTGAGCTTGTCTCTAGCTCTGATGCAAATGAAAGGAAGGGTGGCATTCTGGCAATAGGTGAGTGGAAGCGCATAATGCCCCTGGTGAGTTTTCTCTTCATGCAAATATCTTTAGGGACAGATTTTCAAAAGGAATGAGCTTTTATACTCAGGGCCTGATGTCTGACAGCTCAGTATGCTGGGTGTGTTCTAGTTGCTGGGCTCTGAAAATCTGTGTGAAGTGTCAGCATGGGAGCTGCTGAGGGTGGCTGAAAACCTGGTGCTTAATGGGCCCTGAGCTCTTCTGGGAGTTGAGTGTTAAATGTGAACTCTGAGCATGAGAAAATTTTGTTCTGGAGCTCAGCTGAGAACACTTTTTACTGTCCATTTATATGTATCAGGGTAGGCTGGCTTTCTCAACTATTTTCCCTCTGCGGAGATTGATTCTTGTTATTTAAATTTACCTGGCCCCGTAGCAGCAGCTTCCATCCCCAAGAGGGGCTCACGTAGCTTCTGCTTTGATTCTGATCAGCCTCTCCATCAGTGGCTCTGTGTGTTTGCTGTGAGATTGCAGAGCTGCCTGAATCCTCGCTCTTGTGGGAGTCAGCTTGCGTAAATACTTTGCTTTCCAAGCAAGTGGCCTGTATTGTAGCAGTTACTTCCTTAATAGCCAAAGAGATGTTTATGGTTTAGGCTCATAGACATAATCATCCAATCCCAGTGTTTGAAGGCAGCATAAATCCCTTAGAGAAATCTTTGTTGATAACATCAGATCTTAAGCTGACAGTATCACTTTTGAATTGTTCCTGTGAATTTAGTGATGTTGAAAGGTGCCAGCTTGACGACCCTGGACACTGATGGCCTCTTTATCTACAGAGCAGCTACAACCCAGGCACTGGCAGCAAAAACTTCTGCCATGCTGGTGCCTGATGAAGTGCCTCCACCCTGGCCAGGAGAGACTGTCTCTAGGGCTGAGGAGGAGATCATTTCCTTGGTCCATTCAGTCTTTGGCTTTTCTTGTGAGGTGGACCAGCCATAGTAGTTGCATGTGGATGGATGCTTTTCTATTAGGAATGGGTCTGTGATCCCAGGGTGAATTATTTTTTTCCTCTTTTAAAACTAAAAATGGGGGAAATCTGTGAGGCTACCAGATGCATTTTCCTGCTCACTTAAAAAGTTCAGGCTCAAAAGAATGGGGGCCCTTTCCCAATGCTTGATTTTTTTTTTTCCTGTGGATTTGCAGTTTAGGAGGACTTAATGGGAATCTTTAAGGAATGTGTAAGGAATACTAGCTCTCATCCAGGGATTACCTACTGTCTGCCTCACTGACTCTTGGGGAGAACTGCAGCATTGCTCCCTTTCTCTGCAGCAAGCCTTATCGGTGTTGAAGGAGGTAACGCCACCCGTATCGGCAGGTTTGCCAACTACCTGAGGAACCTCTTGCCATCCAATGACCCCGTTGTAATGGAGATGGCGTCCAAGGCTATTGGGCGGCTTGCAATGGCTGGTGACACCTTCACAGCTGAGTATGTGGAGTTTGAGGTGAAACGAGCTCTGGAATGGCTGGGAGCTGACAGGAATGAAGGTCGTAGACATGCAGCTGTAAGTGATCCCTTTTTTGTTGTCATGGGATAGTTGGGATTAGTGAACAGTGGTAGGAAATATGCACAGAAATCTGCAGAAAAGCTTCAGTCAGGATGAGAATGGCTGCCAATCCATGTCTGAGAATCTGTAATGCTCTCATGGCAGACATAGTGCTGCTTCATTGCTTCTCCATTAGCCCAGTGACTAACAAAGACCGAGACACTGTTATGCTAGGAATTGTCAGGGTGTGGGAATGGAAATAGCTCACAGACATCAACAGTCTAAACAAATGGTACTACACTGTAAAAGTTATGAGGTTTGTCTCTGTGTACTCATCTTCCAGATTGTTACTGTTTCCCTCCCTACCTCCAGGTTCTTGTCTTGCGTGAGCTGGCAATCAGTGTGCCTACCTTCTTCTTCCAACAAGTGCAGCCATTCTTTGACAATATATTTGTGGCTGTGTGGGATCCCAAACAGGCCATCCGAGAGGGAGCTGTCTCTGCCTTAAGAGCCTGCCTTATCCTCACCACGCAACGGGAGCCAAAAGAGATGCAGAAGCCCCAGTGGTACAGAGTAAGAAAATAACTTTGTTTTGAAGCAGCCCCTCATAATGCAATGAAGATGATGAAGTGCCAGTTTTCAGAAAAGCTGGCTAAACTAAGAACCTGTGTCACCTTTGTCAGTAAGAAACTGCCTCTCCTTCAAAGGGTTGAAAATATAATGGCTTCCGAAGTGAGTAGTTCCTTTAGCCTACTACTGTAAAAGTAAGCAAGACTTAACTCCTTCAAGAATATATTGTTCTGTCTGCGCCTCATCTTCAGCTGTTGAACTTGACCTAGTTTTACAGTCATGCAGTTATCTAGTGTCATCTCTTACTAGTAGAGGGTTTTGTTAGTGTAGATGTAACACAAGTGAGAAAGGTAATTCTTTTGTCTGAACCTTTGCTTTGCTGCTATTGTCATAGGAATTCAAGCTTTGTGGTATGAAGTAAGTTTTGGACAGTGTAGTCAAATGTTGTGAACTTGGATTTCTTGTAATCAAATAAATGCTGTAGATATTGATGAAGCTGATACCATGCTGTTCGATTAGTCCTGTTGAAAATGCTCTGCAGCAGCATCCACAACTTTTGGGTGAATCAGAATTTTGTTTTGTTATACTTCTGTTATTACTCAGTTGAGGTTTGTGGCTACTTTTGGAAAATTCAGAACATCAGTAACTCTTGACTGGCAGTACTACTTCATTTCCACAGGCTTTGTTTCTCCCTTATCACTGAATTTTTTTTCTTTTCCCCCAAGCATACATACGAAGAGGCTGAGAAGGGCTTTGATGAGACTTTGGCCAAAGAGAAGGGAATGAATCGTGATGACCGAATCCATGGTGCCTTACTGATCCTCAATGAGCTAGTGAGAATCAGCAGTATGGAGGGAGAGGTGAGCAAAGGAACAAGGTGGGGATTGATTGAGAGTGCATAGCAACTCTGCAGTCTGTGGAAATATCTCATAGTGTTGCAATGGGGTTGTTGGGTGGAAAACTCATCTGAACATGGAGTTGAGCATTAAAGTGTGTCAGAGGAGTAACAGGGGCAAGTTTGGGCTGAGGAGGTATTAAGCTCCGATGGAAAGGCTATTAACATGATTAAATACAAGGAAAAAGATTTTTCTATGGAATGAGGGCTCTGTTGCATGTTAGATACCCAAATATTTTTGCTGGATTTTACTCAGTTGATGTTTTACAGCCATTTGGATATTGATTATACAGGATGCTATTCAGGAGATTTGGGTAGCACTGTACTGAGAGTATCTTATTCAGTTACTTTTTATTTTTTTAATGCTTCTCTACTTTGTCCAGCGCCTTAGAGAGGAGATGGAAGAGATCACTCAGCAGCAGCTTGTGCATGACAAGTACTGCAAAGACCTGATGGGCTTCAGTACCAAGCCTCGCCACATCACTCCCTTCACGAGCTTTCAGTCTCTTCAGCCCTCTCAGTCAAACGCTTTGGCTGGTCTCCTGGGTTACAGCGCTCACCAAGGAATTATGGGTTTTGCAACCTCACCTGTCCCAGCAAAGTCTACTTTGGTAGAAAGTCGATGCTGCAGGGATCTAATGGAAGAGAAATTTGATCAAGTAAGCATTTGTTCTTCAACTTGTCTACCAATGTTCTCAACATCTGTTCTTGCAGAGGAATTGTCCTCTGTGTGCTTACTTAGCAGGCAATACTGCCTAGTATTGAACTGAGCCTTCAAAACTCAGTAATTACACGTATCATGACTTTGTCATTGTCTCTCTTGGGGCAAGTGATTTACTTCCTTTGGAAGCAGTCTTAATTATCCATTTCTTCGATGGACTCTGAAGCCAAATGTCAGTAGAATGCCTAAAGCACACAGGTAATAAATAAACATTTGTGTGTTACTGCCAATGGCCATCCTTCAAAGCCTAATCTATTTCCTTCCAGGTCTGCCAGTGGGTTCTCAAGTGCAGAACCAGCAAAAATTCTTTGATCCAGATGACAGTTCTCAATCTGTTACCGCGGTTGGCAGCTTTCCGTCCTTCGGCATTCACAGGTGACAAGATTGGATGTTAGAAATGTTGCTGAATTTGGGCTGGAAATTATCCAGCTCTCTTTGGTCCAGATCAACTTGTGCAAGCAGTGCAGCACACCAAATGTGGTTCTTGTCAGATGAGCACATTCCTCTGTGGGAGGACAGTCTTTTTTTCTGAATAAGTGTGACTTGATAGCTGATGCCAAATTGTTGCTCTGATGAACAAAATTGATTGAAACCTATTGTCAGAATTTGGTGATCAATACCATAAGACATAAAGACCTCCTTTTTTTGTTTTCTCCTCAGGATGTCAGAGGAGAATTTTCTCTTGCTCTGACTCAGTATATCCCAACTATCGTTAGAGTTCTCTTCCTTTTTCTCTCTTGCAGGTGCTAGGAAATACCTGCCAGCCTTAAAGCAGTTTAATTGATTTATCAAGCAAGCTTAGGAGAGTACTAGAGTTGGAGACAAGTCACCAAGCTGCTCTTAGTGGGTTGGAACAATCTTTGTGTTAGTTATGCTAAATTTCCAATCAGTCACTATGAAACTAAGATGCTTGGCTCTTATATGCGTATAAAACCTGTTGCAGTGGGGGTGTTTTATAGCTCTTTTATTCTGGTGATTTTTATTTTTAAAAATAAAGCCTTCTGTAGTTTGAAATTTTTATTATATGGTGACACATTTGCCACTGATCATGTCATCAAATTTAATATGACTATGTCTGTTTTCTAGTTTTACACTTGTAAAAGTTAATTGCAAATGTTATGCAACTGTATAAACCTAAATGAATTCTAATGTCTGTATTGTTTTCTCTTGTGGGCAGCTGATCAGTATCTTCCAGACACCATGAATCATGTTCTTAGTTGTGTGAAGAAGGAGAAGGAGCGAACAGCAGCCTTCCAGGCCTTGGGTTTGCTTTCTGTGGCCGTGAGGTCTGAGTTTCAAGCTTACCTGCCAAAAGTCCTTGAAATCATAAAAGCAGCTCTTCCCCCAAAGGACTTTGCCCACAAGTAAGTATGTGAAAGTTAGAGGAAGAAATGGAAACACTTGATCTTTATATAATTTCTGTAATGTGGAATCAAATTCTTGTATTAAAATCAGAAGTATTTCTTTAAGACTGATAACACAGAAGTAGGATGAGGAAAGATGTTTGAAAAATAGCAGCGCCTTGTGATTATGTGGTCCCTTTCCAGGAGGCAGAAGTCTGTGCAGGTTGATGCCACGGTCTTCACCTGCATTAGTATGCTGGCACGAGCCATGGGACCCAGTATCCAGCAGGACATCAAAGAGCTTTTGGAACCTATGCTGGCTGTGGGCCTGAGGTAAACATAAATATATTTTCCTGTTAGCCACAGGATGGCATTGTTGAACATACAGAGTGAGATCTTCAAATTTTTCAGATTGAAAAGGAAGATTATTGCTTTTAAGTGATCTTTCAGAAGCAGTATAGCTGTTTCAGAAGAATGGTATGTTTTAAATGTTAATGTGTCTTTTGAGTTATTTAAGAGAACTCATATCTTGGTAAAGAAATCTTTGTAGAAAAACTAGTTCAAAAGAAGTCTCCTTTATTTTCCATTATTCAAACACATTTGGCAGCAACCTGCAAAATTTCTGAAAGCATCTGATAGCCAGCAGACTTGTGTCATATCAAACTGGCAGGGAAGGAGAGCTGAAGTGCTGAATATTTGCTCCTGGCTTCTTTCACCTTTGGAGCTGACAGTTCTTATTGGAGGAATTAATGAAGTTGTTAGTATGGAAAGGTGTGGAGAAAATTTTCAGGCAGCACAAGGCTGTTTAAATTATATTGATATTGTTGCCTGGAAGTTAATTTAGTTGCTTTTATGTTTAAAAAGCGTAAGTGTAAGAAGTCATTTGGATTTCTAACAGTATTATAGCAACGCTGGCTAACGTAGTGATGTGTGCAGCAGTCCTAGGACTTCGCTCACCGAGTTTATACAAGAAGGTCATCTCATGCCTCAGTTCACACAAGGACCCTGTGCTCTGCTGGCAGGTGTTGCTGTCGTTGGCGAATGCCCACAATTATATTCTGATTGGCAAAGGCATAAATAAACGAAAAGGTGAAATATGCACGTCATTGTTTCTCTTCTAATGACTTTTGGTTGCTTCTCGCCCTCAGCCCTGCTCTAACAGCTGTGCTGTACGACTTGAGCCGTCAGATCCCACAGCTGAAGAAGGATATCCAGGATGGGCTGCTGAAAATGCTCTCTCTTGTTCTGATGCACAAGCCTCTGCGACATCCAGGCATGCCAAAGGGCCTTGCCCACCAGCTGGCCTCTCCCAGCCTCACCAACATCCCAGAGGCCAGTGATGTGGGGAGCATCACCCTTGCCCTTCGTACACTTGGTAGCTTCGAGTTTGAAGGTAAGATGAAATAAGGAAGCAGGGGGCAAGGGCATATGGGACATAAACACTGGCGCTTTGGAGTAGGGTACAAGTAGCAGGAAAATTCTGGGAGCACGTTCTTTAAACTCCTGGTAAACCTGGTAATTGAGGTGTAACCCTGTGTTTAACGCCCCATCATCTTCTTTTCAGGCCACTCCCTGACGCAGTTTGTTCGGCATTGCGCAGATCACTTTCTGAACAGCGAACACAAGGAGATCCGGATGGAAGCGGCCCGCACTTGCTCTCGCTTGCTCACACCCTCCATCCACTTGATCAGTGGCCATGCCCATGTGGTCAGTCAGACAGCAGTGCAGGTTGTGGCTGATGTCCTCAGCAAACTGCTCGTAGTTGGAATAACTGACCCAGGTTAGTGTGGGATTCAGAGAAAAGGGTTCTCCTACCACATGTTAATTTTATCATGTGAGCAGGTGATGATATTAAGAATAGAATTTGTAATAGAATTAGAACATATTTGCCACTAAATTAAGCTGTCACTCTTGGTAAATTGGAAGAAAAAACTTTCCCAATTTCTTTTTCCACATCTTGATTTTTGAGGTATTGGTACAACACTAGTGAAAAATGCTCCAACTGTGCCCTTGGTAATCCTTTGAACTAAGTAGAACCCTGAGACCCCTTTTGCTGCTGTTCTGGGTCATGGCCTTCAATTTTAGGAAGGAATAGGTCCTTCTTGTTGAATCTTCGTACTTATTTTTTTTATTCTTTTTGTTGAACTCATCTCAGGTTGCCACATAGCATCCAAAAGTGGCACTTGCAGGTGCAGGAAGGATGTTGGCACTGTAGTGACTTGGTTATTGGGGCATGTTGAGCAGCACAGAGATTTCTGGGCTGACCCGTCCTGTTTTTTGCATGTGAAACACTGATGTCTTGCTTTGGGGCAGCTCTTGTGAAGAATTTTTGAGGCTCTTTTGTGAACAAAGGCAAAAAGAAGAAAAGGAATTTAGTGCATTTAAAGAGAAATAAATGTGTTCTTGCAGACCCTGATATACGTTTCTGCGTGTTGGCTTCTCTGGATGAGCGGTTTGATGCTCACCTTGCCCAGGCTGAAAACTTGCAAGCTCTTTTTGTGGCCCTAAATGATCAAGTGTTTGAAATCCGAGAGCTGGCCATCTGCACTGTGGGGCGCCTGAGCAGCATGAACCCTGCCTTTGTCATGCCTTTCCTTCGAAAGATGTTAATCCAGGTAAGGAGGAGGGATGCCTGCAGGGAAAACAGAGTAGTTGATATTGAGACTAAGGTGGTGTTAAAGAACTGGGCTATCTTGCTGTAAATGCATGGAGAATGGGGGAATCAATCTCTTTTGGAAAATAGTGATTGCCCAGCTTAGTGGGTTTCAGCAAATCTTTCTCGTGATAGATGTTTGGACTGAAGCTCTATGGATGTACTGGAAGGGAAAGGAAGGATAGCAGTTATTTCACCCCTAGTCATCATGCCAGAGTGCTTTCCATCTCTGTTGAGGAAGAATGTTCTGTGGTGCTTTTAAGTGAATGCATGGTACCTCTTTTGGAGCCATCCCTTTTATGCTAATCAATTTTAGCTTAATTTAGAATAAATGATAACGAAGTGAAATGTAGAACAGCCTTTACAAGTGCTGAGTTGTGACAGAAGGAAATGCAAAGAATTTTTACCTACCTTTATTTTCCCAGTTTGCTTGCTTCCATTGTCTCCTGTGCAGATTCTAACAGAGCTGGAACACAGCGGTGTTGGCAGGATTAAAGAGCAAAGTGCCAGGATGTTGGGTCACCTGGTTTCTAATGCTCCACGCCTCATCCGTCCGTATATGGAGCCTATCCTTAAGGTAGAATCTCTACATTTCCTGGTGACTTCGGAATGAGATGATACAGCAAGTGATTACATGACCCTCAGGAGCTGCAGTTCTTTTGCTTCATCATAGCAGGAAAAAAACAAATTGGTATAGATGTTACCCACAGTAACGTGTGTAGGTGACAGTTTAGCCCAGTTTAATTCCAGATTTGCATAACATTTGTAACACCAAGTTTCTTTTACTGTTGAAATTCTCACTAGATGCATTGTGGGGTCAGTTTCAGGTATAAACAAAAGGAAGGGTAATTTTGAGTACTCTTTAAACACATTCTAATTTGTCCCTCTGTCACCCACCAGGCACTGATTGTGAAACTGAAAGATCCTGATCCAGATCCCAATCCAGGCGTGATTAACAATGTCCTGGCTACCATAGGGGAGCTTGCACAGGTAGGGATATGCCACAGGTACCTCTCTGCAATGCTTGTTAAGGTTTTGGCAATGCTAGATGAAGGATGAATTTTTATCTTTCAATAGGTCAGTGGGCTGGAGATGAGGAAGTGGGTGGATGAGCTCTTCATTATAATTATGGACATGCTACAGGACTCCTCCCTGCTGGCTAAAAGACAAGTAAGTGTTTACAACTGTACTAAACTTGACAGCTGCTGTGACCAGAGCTGTAACAAAATATCCACACATCCCATCATAGCTGCTAAAATGAACCTTTAAATCACTTAGGTCTCTCTAGCAGAGTTACACGTAGGGCACACAGGTGAGGGACTGCAATGCCTGTTGTGACATAGTACAGAGGAAAAACAGGAAGGAAAAAAAAGCTGGTTTTATTGGAAGGCTTGGACTCACTGAATTGAATGCTTATTTGAATTGTACCCGTGAGTGAGAGCAATTGTGACAGCCTAAGATACTGTTGATTATTACTTTCTTTACTATTGCTTATTGAAAAATGTTCTTTTTAGGGGCTTTCCAACCATGGACTGTGATTTGCAGTGTGATCCTAAAATGCTCAAAGAAACTTTACGGAAGTTGAATGACTGATGTATCAGAAGGCAT
The DNA here is from genome assembly GCA_013399195.1 of Dicrurus megarhynchus. Taxonomy (NCBI): domain Eukaryota; kingdom Metazoa; phylum Chordata; class Aves; order Passeriformes; family Dicruridae; genus Dicrurus; species Dicrurus megarhynchus. The sequence continues at coordinate 103,502 of VXAD01008916.1, read as the reverse complement.
AATAAATTCCCTGGTCAAAACTAATCTTCTCTGGGCTTTATCTTTGTAGGTGGCTCTTTGGACACTGGGGCAGCTTGTGGCTAGCACTGGTTATGTGGTAGAACCATATAGGAAGTACCCAACTTTGCTGGAGGTGCTTCTGAACTTCCTGAAGACTGAGCAAAACCAGGGCACCCGCAGAGAGGTATGAACATGAAACCATCACACAACCACTTAGAAAAGCTTTTTGGGAAGAGAGCTGCCAAATAAGTGTGCCTGCATAGATTTGAGGCAGGGAGGGAGAGATCATTGTTGTGGCTGAGCAAAATACAATAAGCAGAATTAAGAGAGTGCATGTGTAAGCCAGTGAAATGGCCTCCAGGAGCTGGATGGAAAGCACTGTTATTTCTAGGCAGTCACTTTAGTTTCAGATTTTCCCTCTTAAATCATCAGGATCTTCTCAAATAATGGGGATTTGAGTGCTGTCTTTGGCCTTAGTGATGAAGTTCTGGTGAATGTTCTTTGTGTCTTTTCAGGCTATTCGTGTGTTAGGGCTGCTGGGTGCTTTGGACCCTTATAAACACAAAGTGAACATTGGCATGATCGATCAATCACGAGATGCTTCGGCCGTTAGCCTCTCGGAGTCCAAATCCAGCCAGGATTCTTGTAAGCATCTCAATTTCTTTCAGATAGACAGCTATCTGATGATCTACAAACAGATCTTGACTGTTTTGTTACCAGTTTGTCTCCTCTTCTTAAAAACTTGTTAGTGTATATGTTTTCAACTTAGACTCACATGTTCCAGAACCCATATTCAAGACCATTTAATACCTAGCTCATGACACTGCCTTCTTTCTCCTAGCGGACTACAGCACCAGTGAAATGTTGGTGAATATGGGGAACCTCCCTCTGGATGAGTTCTATCCAGCTGTCTCTATGGTGGCACTGATGAGAATTTTCCGAGACCAATCCTTGTCCCAACACCACACTATGGTAGTTCAAGCCATCACCTTTATTTTCAAATCCCTTGGACTGAAGTGTGTACAGTTCCTGCCCCAGGTCATGCCAACGTTCCTTAATGTAATACGGGTTTGTGATGGTGCCATCCGAGAGGTGAGTGTGCTAGGGACCACTTCTTCTTCCTGTTCCACTGTCTGAAATTAAGAATCCATTTCCTTGAAGAGACTGACTGGCTTTGGGCATTGCTGTGCTATGTGTTGATGCCAAGCATGCTGCAGAAGTGAGGTTCAGCTTTGCTTTTTTCCTCCTGTGAGCATTTACTGGAATGTCCAATGCAAACAATTTTTCTGCTTTTTATTGAAACAGCTGCTTCTGAGCATTATCCTTGGAAGGCCAGTATTTGATTCTGTGTTTTCATCAAGCTGTTCTTGTTCAGGAAAACACCTGTGCAGCTTCCAGAGCTTTCAGTGATCTCTGTGTTAATACTCTGTGGCAAACACTATTATTAAATAATAGGGGTAGATTCTTCAAACTTCTGGTGCAACCATGTACTTTGGCTCATCTCTGAGAAGGACAACTCAATTTGATACAGTCTGCTAACATTTAGAGCAGCGTAGGTGCTGATTCCACAGCAATACTTTCTCTTCCTTCCCACTTAAGTTACAGTTATAGAAGGAAATGAGAATTGTGTGAAGATGATGATGGGCTTAAGGTTCACCTAACCAGAGGTGGCTGCTGTTTGCCAAGGCTTTTCTTCAGGCAGTCGAACACTCTGGGTTGTGAAGGGCAGTTTGTACTCGTTACTGCTGCTGTGTTTTATAGGTGGGATGGGTGCTCCCTTAGCAGAATCCCAACTCTGCTATAGAACTGCTGTTTTCTCCCAGCCTGAACTACTACTCAGATTAGAAGGAAAATATCTCACGTCTGGGTTGGCTGAGGTTCTAGACCTGACTGATCTAACTTGCTTGAAAGCTATGCAGTTGTGCACACTCTGTTTAAAAATTTTCAGGTAAAAGAAGATGGTGAAAGTGTACTGGGGAGAAGAGCTGAGGTGGGTATGCATGACATAAAGCCTAGAAGAGGAAGGTCCTTGTTCTGTATGTAAGCATCCTCTCACTACACCAAAAAGCAGGCACAGTACGGGAGCTCAGAGTTCATATTTGGTAAATGTATGTGTACTGCTCTAACTGAAGAAGCTGAGATTATTTCTTATTTAGTTCTCATGAAAGTGTTACCTCTTTTTATGAGCTCCATGTTGTATTTTGTCACTGTAGTCTTCAAAAACTGCATGAAGAAATGAAATTTAATAGATGATAACTTATATTTTCCTATTTTTCTAGAGAAAATAGACTATCTACAGCAAAGTGATTTAGCCCACGTGATTTCATACCAATTTAAAGAGTAAATTCATTGTCACAACTGAATGTTTAAGATTGTATTGTGATAAAAGGAATTGCAAAACTGTCATAGTGTATCCAAATAAAATTGTCTAAGTCAAAATTCCTCGTGGTGGTGAACAATGGATGGTGCAATCAACCATCATTTTAAAAAACTGTGGTGTTTCTGGCAAGGACCTAACTGCATTCCCCAGTAACTTTTCACTAATAGGTGGGGATGGGAAAGAGTACAGAAAGAATATCTTAAAATGTGTGTCAGTTTGGTTTTTAGGCAGGGGGAAAAGACTAGGGGCTAAATTTTTGGAAGCATCCTTCAAATCTAAATTGCAATGCTCTGTAATTGCGGTGTCTGTGCTTGCAAGTCTGTTCAGACACTATAGATTTGCTGGCACTTTATAAACCCCTGTTTGTGTGCTTGACTGTCTGAGGCTTTGAGCTCACAATTTTTTTGATGCAAGCTGGGGGGAATAATAATAGTAATAAACCCAAAATCACTTTTCTTCCCCACTCCCCTCTTAAAAAACAACAACAACAAAATTTAACCAAAAACCCAAAACCCATAAAAACCCACAAAACCCCACCAACCCAAACTCTTGAGCTGAAGCTGCCAAGAATTTAGCCCCAGATTTTGAGCACGTAGGAGCCATGCATGCTATTTGTTTGGTAAATGAGCTTGCAAATGCCTGTGAAACTCTTTACCCAGTGGCTTTGATATTTGGATAAGCTACACTGATTATTACACATTTTTTCCTTCCAGTTCCTGTTCCAGCAGCTAGGAATGTTGGTGTCCTTTGTAAGAAGTCATATTCGGCCCTATATGGATGAAATTGTCACCCTGATGAGAGTGAGTACAATCTTTAAGCCAGTACTTTACTGTCACAGAAAGGTGGGCAGTGTTTATTAAATAAATTATCAAAAGTATCAATTACTTCATAAGTTCATATGAAGTGCAGAATTGCATATATTTGAAGTAATAACTGTATTTTCAAATACTGTTTATTTTGAAGTTACAGTATACATTATTGGTAGTAACTGAAGTAAGCGTAGCTTTAGGTTCTAGTAGTGACTGAGTTCAGCGCTTGGATTTTGTGCACTTACTACTTTCAGAAACATAGTTGTAGCAAGAGATGTCTGGAGTTCATAAGTAGGTGTAATTTCACATAATTTTCACTAAATGTTTGCAAACTTGTAGAAGGATTAGGAAAAAATCAGTTGTCCAGAGGTTGTTTTCAACAACTATAAATACACCAAAAGTGTAGAGTGTTTTAAAAACAGAAAGTATAGTCCTTCCCTGCAATCTTGAATTTATCTACAGACTGTCTCCTACAATTTTTTTCTTGTAATTGATACAGCTCGCTGAAGAACTGAGCTGTATTTTTTTCCCCTTTTTTCTTTCTTCTGTAGGACTTCTGGGTTATGAACAACTCCATACAGAGCACAATCATCCTACTTATCGAGCAGATTGTGGTAGCTCTAGGAGGCGAATTCAAACTTTACTTGCCTCAGCTCATTCCTCACATGTTACGGGTCTTCATGCATGACAACAGTCAGGGTCGCATTGTTTCTGTGAAGGTGAGTGGGACTGCAGCAACTGCCTTGCTTTGGGCACTGCCCAGGCAGGTGTGTTCCCAGCATGCCATGCTCAGCAGGGCTCCTTGCTTGTGTGTTGCACAATCAAATGGGATGGGTGCAGTTCAGCAGTGGCTTGGTGTGAAATGATGCAGACAGTTGTTTAAAGTGCAGCGTTGAAGCAACTTTTCACGGAATACTGACTTGTTCAAAATGGATCTCATCCATGACTTTGAGTCACACTGGGTCGTTTTGGTTGAAAGATGTGATTCTCCCCTTCTACTCTGCTCTTGTGAGACCCCACCTAGAGCACTATGTACAGTTCTGGTGACCTCAATGTAAGAAGGACATGAAACTGTTGGAGCAGGTCCAGAGGAGGCCACAAAGTTGATAAGAGGACTGGAGCACCTCCCCCATGAAGACAGGCTGAGGAAGTTGGGGCTCTTCAGCCTGGAGAAGAAAAGGTTGTGTGGAGACCCAGTATATGAAAGGAGCTACAGGGCAGCCAGAGAGATACTCTTTGTCAGGAAAAGGAGTAACAGGTACGAATTTAAAGAGGAGAAATTTAGGTTAGACATTAAGAAGAAATTCTTTACTGTGAGGGTGGTGAGACACCGGAACAGGTTGCGTGTGGAAGTTGTGGATGCCCGAACAGTGTTCAGAGTCAGGTTGGTAATGGCCTTGAGCAACCTGGTCTAGTAGCTAGGTGTCCCTGCCCATGGCAGGGGAGGTTGCGACTAGAAGATCTTTAAGATCCGTTCAAACCCCTTGACATTTTCCTCTTCTATGATTTTTCTCTCCAGCTGCTCAATGCAATCCAGCTCTTTGGAGCTAACCTGGATGACTACCTTCATTTGTTACTACCTCCCATTGTAAAGCTGTTTGATGCCCCAGATGTCCCCGTGGTGGCTCGCAAGTAAGTGCTGGTGGCTTTGCTGTCTCTCTCTTTGCAGTTGTACCTGTGATAGCCAACTTCTGCAGTGGATGAACGTTTACAGTGAAATACCACTTAGACCCTTCCTCAGCTTTTCTGTGTTAAATCATTGTGGAAGGTTATTTTTGTTTGGACATCACAGCACTGTTACTAGCTTTTTGGGGGCTTTTTGTTTGTTTGTTTCTTTGGGGTTTTTAAAATTTTCTTTTAATTTTCTGATTCTCACCTGCCAGTATATTGCCAGACACTTGCAAACTGTCCTGCAAGTACTGGCTGCATTAACAGAGTTCTCGTGGCCTGTTTTTCCTATTATTATTAATCTTAGAAGGACTGAGCACTTATGTATTTTTCAGTCTTATTTCTTCTTTCTTAACACTCTGAGAGATAAGTTCTTCCCTCTTTTTCCTCTGACTTTAGAGCTGCTCTAGAAACAGTGGACCGCTTGACAGAGTCCCTGGATTTCACAGATTATGCATCACGGATTATTCATCCTATCGTACGAACACTAGATCAGAGCCCTGAGCTACGAACAACTGCAATGGACACCCTCTCCTCTCTGGTGTTCCAGCTGGGAAAGAAGGTAATACTGTTCTTTGGCTTGAAAACTCACGGAATGTGTGACTGTCCCAAAGATCAAGGCTTTAAAGTTGAAGTTTTGTAATGTACTGGATTTTCAAGAGAACTGATTTTTCTTCTCTTAGTTGTTTCTGGAATTGGGAGTTACTGAAATCAAACTGTCAGAATTGGTTTCTTATCAATGAAACAATGTGATGGAATTTTACTGCTCTTGGTGCCACTGAGTAACAAGTTTATGATGCATTCCCTTGTACAGTACCAAATTTTTATCCCGATGGTGAACAAAGTCCTGGTGCGACACAGAATTAACCATCAACGCTATGATGTTCTCATCTGCAGAATTGTAAAGGTAAGTTGACAAGTATATAGTTGTTTGCACTTTTGGGATGTTGTCATGTTGAAACAGATGTAGCTAGAACCTTCACTTGGAGTTACTCATAAAATGAGGAATGATTTTTGCTCTATTTCTGTTTAAAGTGCAGCTTTTTAAGGAGACTTCGAGATTGCGTTGGGAAAATTTTTGTCTACTGGTATTAAATATTTCCTATAGAAAAATCATGGCAAGTTCTAGGGAAGAACTTAGACTTGTAGCCAGGGTCGTTACTATTCTTCTTGGTAGTTCTTAAATGTGGATTTATCCTATTTTTTCCATGGTTTCAGGACTTGAGGAGACCTTGTTATCTCAGTATTTTCTGTAGAATGTCTTACATTTTAAAAGTTTAGTAACTGGTTTACAATTTGTGTGGAACAAGCAACTAGCAAGTCAAATAGGCAAGAGTGCTTGTTTTGATGTACATTATTTTGGCTTTTTATACAAGCAGCTAAGAGTTCTTAACAGTTACCTTGAGTAGCAAAGGGATATTGTTTAGAGTTCTCTGGCTTATAAGCTGTAATCATTATAATGAAACATGGTTATTTGCTTCACAGATTTTGCTGTAAGATTTTGCTGCAAGTGCTCTGACTTTATCATCTGTTTGGCTTGTAGAGAATTGCTTCTGTATGTGTAGGTGTGATCTTCACTATAAACCAATTATTGTAGGGTTACACTCTTGCTGATGAAGAGGAGGATCCCCTGATTTATCAGCATCGAATGTTGAGAAGCAGCCAGGGAGAAACTTTGGCCAGTGGTCCTGTGGAAACAGGTCCCATGAAGAAGTTACACGTGAGCACCATCAACCTGCAGAAGGTAAGACTGGAGCCTTCACAGCATGAATTTTCTACTGAAGGGAGGAGCTAATGTGTCACACTGAAGGAGTTTGCCTGTTGCGTGTGAACTACATTTATTTATATTGCTTTTATGTTGCTTTTCTATTCTGTACAAAACTGAGGTCAAAGTAGTGTTTGAGACTCTCTAAAATTAAAAGGTGCTGAGCAATCAAGATAGGAGACCTTGAACTACTAAGACTGTTAATGGTTGTGAAGTAATCTTTACACTTGCTTGTTATGTTAAGTATGAACAAGACTTTCTAGATCACAGTGAATAATCTCTCGCTATTAGAGACATCTATTTCAGAGCCTCTGCCTTTTTTCGTACTTTTCCTTTTGCTCCTCTCATATCTTAGTTTTATATTTTCTTGAAGGCAGAACTTAATAGCTGAGCACTGGCTAGTTTGAACAGTACATGCATGCAGCACTCAGTAATGGGATGGATCGGTTTGAAAATGCTGGACTTAAAAGTGTAATTCTAAATGCATTAAGTATTTTTAAGCTGATGTTTCAACAGTGGCTTCAGCTCTACATGTATTTTTGTAGAGAAAGGATTGTTCATGTTAAATACTTGCCATGTCATGACAGGAGTACATTTAGGGAAGATTTCGTAGACATGAAACTTAAGTACTGCAGTTTATCTGGTAAAGGTAATGGATTTCAGAAAATTGAAAATAGATTCTCAGCATGTGGTTTCGAGCCGTAAAGAAGTAATGTTGCCTCTTGATGGATTTCTTCTGCTCTTGGATAGTGCTTTGTTTGGTAGTTGAATTGTCTTTGTACTGCAGGCCTGGGGAGCAGCAAGAAGAGTTTCCAAAGATGACTGGTTGGAATGGTTAAGAAGACTGAGTTTGGAGCTGCTGAAGGATTCTTCCTCACCATCCCTGCGCTCATGTTGGGCCCTGGCTCAGGCCTACAATCCCATGGCTCGGTACAGTATTTCTGGATTTTTATCTCACTTGAAATGGCAGATGCAAGCCAGATATTGCAAGGAAAAAATAAAGTTACTTAGAAGCTCTTAGGTTTCATAAATAGAGATAGTTCCTGCTTTGGGATAAATCAAAGAGCCAACAGCTTGATTTCATTTCCACCCTTCCTAGTTGGCTGCTCCATGATGTGCACAAAATCTTCATTGGAATTCTGCATATTAGTCTAGAAATAAGATAAGGCACATAAGTGAAGCTGGAAAAACAGCAGAGTATGAAATAGTTTTGAGTATTTACTGTGGGGAATAAAAATGCCTTTGAGTGGAATAAGCTGCAATGCTTTTTTGCAACCAGCATATTTGGAGAAACTTTGATAGCATGTGGTAGTACAATATTTCTATTATTGTAGTACACCAGCCTATCCTTTGTTTTTTAAATGAAGGTTTCACAGAAGTTAGCTTTATAAAAACTTATCCCTATTTATTGCAGGTAGGCATCTAAGTGTATTTTGTAGCTCTCTTTCTCTGAATAAGAAGGTGAGCCCATTGCCAAACAGACCTTTTCTCGTGAATCCCTTCCTCTCACTGTCTTTTGTGTTCCTCCCCAGAGACCTCTTCAATGCTGCTTTTGTTTCATGCTGGTCTGAACTGAATGAAGACCAGCAGGATGAGCTGATCCGAAGCATTGAGTTGGCCCTGACTTCTCAGGATATTGCAGAAGTCACTCAGACTCTATTGAACTTGGCGGAATTCATGGAGCACAGTGACAAGGTAGAGATGCTGTTGGGCAGCTCCTCCTAGTGTTGGCTTGGTGGCTACTCTGTGGAAGGTGTGTGACAAGTTCATGACTAGTTTGTAATACTCATCCTGCTTTTGATGTGTGTGCTCCTTCCCAGGGCCCACTGCCTTTGAGAGATGACAATGGCATTGTCCTTCTTGGGGAAAGAGCTGCCAAATGTCGAGCATATGCCAAGGCCCTTCACTACAAAGAGCTGGAATTTCAAAAGGGTCCCACTCCAGCTATTCTAGAGTCTCTCATCAGGTAGGACCACAACTGGTGAGATTTCTGCTCTTGCAGTAGCTACAGTTTAAGATACCACTAGGATTAATCTAGGCAATTCTCAGGACTTCGCTCTCTGTCACAAGATGTTGTTAAACTACCTGCAAATATGCACTTTTAACTGCTGAGTTCTGTCCTACTATGTGGTTAGAACTATGACAGAAGCCCAGGGAAGTTTTGCAGGAAGAAGTGCAGGAAAAAGTTCTGATTTCCTCCTCTCACCCTTCAAGTTCACTATGGAATGTCATGAAATGGCTGCAGGTTAAATTAGACAGATTTCTACACCTGCATATACATAAGTCAGAAAAGTTGAAGTTCTTAATTAAAATTTCTCATCACATTCTTCTGATTTAGCTTACATAGGTCTCATTGGTCATATGTCAAATAGAAGATATTATAAAGTATGTGTTGTTTCTGAGCTTTGTCAGCAGCACAGATGTTGGCCTGAAATAGCTGCACAGGATTTAGTGCTTAACTACATGTTTTAAAATGTAGATCTCTGTTCTGTGTATCACAGAAATGTTAGCTTAGCTATTTGAGATGAAGAAATTGATTTTGGTTGAGCAAAAACTTAACTTTGTCTTTATGCAGTGAATTTTTCAACTCTCCTACTCCCTTGGAATTGTGTTTTCCAATTTTTTTTCTCCTCTTTTATTTTTTTCACCCTTTGTTCTGCATCATGTCATTGAGGAAAATACAGAATTCAGTGTATTTTTTTTCTTGGTCTCAGTTGCTCGTGCAGTTGTTTCTTTGTGTATCAAAAAGCAAGTTAAGGAGCAAAGAATTGACGTAAAGCACGCTTAAAAATGAAACAATTTATTAGAAATGAAAAAGTTTTAGAAACCTTTAAAAATCCATTTTGTAGACCACAGTTAAAATAGTTCCAACCATACGTCCACACAGTTGAAATCTGCAGTATGAATAGTTGAACATACGTAAATTCCCAAGACACCTTTATCTTCCATTTCACACAAGACTGAACAATCTAATCTAGATTCAAACTCTTCAAGGTGAATAAAAATAGATATATTAATGATAACGTTCTCTTCCAACATATTCAAACAATGGTAGGGCTATAGGAGGAGTCTCGTTCTCTTTTAAATGTTATCTTTAACACTGTGTTATGTAAGGGAGAAGTGTACTATTTTTGACAGCCCATCTCTAGGTAACTTCCAACTGGGGTAGCTTTCAAAACAGATTTTGATACTCTTCAATCTGCTGTGCTAGTGAACATCTCCTTATGCTGAAATATCTTTTGGCACTTAGGGATTCTCTGGTGTGTACTAGTGTTCTCCTCATGAATACAGTCATTTTAAGTGTTGGAGTTGAGTTCTTTGGCTGGGTCTGGACTTTCTTGGCTAACCTGCTGTTCACTCTCAGCCTTACTGACATACAGCGTGTTTGTGTTCTAACCTGAACGTAATTTGGGGACAGCCCAGAAAGTTGCTTTTCTAGTTTTATCAGCATTTAGGTGATATATGTGGATAGAAATAAACATCAGAGGGCACATGGGACAAATCCTCCTCCAGTGTTACTGTCTGGTAGGGCAGCCTTCAGTGGGGATTATTTGAGGCAGCAGCAGGAGGTGGCAGTAAAACTTCAGGGGAGAATCTGAACAACGCTAATTAATGCAACAGTTCTGAGCTTTGTTCTTTCTTTCTGTGGGAAAGTAAGCCACTTATTATACACTAAAGAAAGGTGCATCAGGGACACTTCTGATTGATTCCTCTGGCTTGAAATGAGTCTATAACTTTTGTGGTTTGAGTACTTCCTGAAAGGAGTTGCTCAGTAGTGCTTGCTCCAGATGCTGAAGGAAAGGCAGCCAAGAGGCTTTTGCTTTTCAGTCCCTGCCTATCTGGTTAATAATACTGAGGCCACCCAGTAGTCACACTGCTAGTGAAAACACACCCATAGGTTTTCTGAAGGTGCTATAAGTGCAGTCAGTTCTAACCTATTCTAACACAATATTTTTCTGTATGGTTTTCTTTTTTCATTGACCCCAACATTTTTCCCTTTGGAAAGAGCCAGAAGAGGAGGAAATAAGCCTGAGCCCTGATAATACTGTTGGCTGTGACTGGTGTCGCAGCGTTTATGTACATCACCAGTACATAGCTGTTGCATGTATTGGATTAAATGAAAAACTATTTGGCTGTTCATTGCCCACCTTTTGCGTGATGACATCATGTAGCTGTACAATCAAATGGTGATTCCTTCTATGGTTTGAAATCCTCTGGCCGGATCTTCATCTCCACTCTCTTGAGTGAATAGGTTGATCCGTGCCATCCATACCAGGTGATGCCATCCATGTTCTTGGTGTGTTCTCCTTTGCGGTAGTAAACCCCGTTCAGATTGGAATCTGTGCAGCAGTTGTACCAATATCCACCTTGTCAGGAAACAAATTAATAGATTCCTGGTGAGTCATTTGTATTAATGATTACTACTTTTTCTGGAGGACAGTGAGCAGAATGCAGCATTTAATCCCTGGAGCCTATGGCTCTAACAGTTGGGGTTGCAGGTAAATTCAAAACTGAACGTAGATATTTAGGAACTTAAAGGCGTTACAGTTCTATAGTCAAATTAGTCCAATAGCTTTTCATTTAGTTGCTCATTCTTCTTAGAATATTTCCTTGACATGTTTCTGACTCTGACTCAGTAAATTAGCATAGGAAATTAATCCGTGTAATTCACTAGAGCATCTTAAGGTGTTTAAAAAGTTCCTGAACTCAAATAGAGATACTAAATAAAATGACAAGAGTAACCTCATTAGAGGTTTGTAATAAGGTAGGAATAAAGATCACAAATCAAGCTGAATGTGGAGGTGAATACAGGAGAAGAATTCCAGGTGCCTAATACTAGGACTTGAAAACTTACAAAAATATAAGAAAAAATAAGAGCCTGATAGGTATTAAGGAGTAACTTCCTGTATCACTGTATTGCATCAGCATGTGAGATAGTCTGGCAGATACTATTATGGGCTGGGTAACTGTGTAGGTGAGAGCACACAAAGTTATTTAAGAGTACCGATGTCTGTAATACACAGTCTGGCTCTTCGAAAATGAGCTTTAACTGCCGGATTTCCCACATAAGTGTATTTTCCAGAACTGGTCACCTTTCTCTTGATTTACCATTCAGATGTTACTAGTTACACGGAAGGAGGGAGTGTTGGGCTCTCTAACACTGACCCAAGCAGCTTTCTCGGGACAGGAAGGGGTTTGTGTGTTTTACCTTTACGGAACTGGGCACAGTCATCCACACACTTGTCATTGTCCTTGTCCTTCGTGCTGAAGGCCGTGTTGTTGTGGTACCGCAGGGAATCCCGCCCTGTGTTCCCAGTGTAATTCCCCACAAACAGCCGGTAGCTGTTTATTTCATTGCTCAGGGTGAATTGCTGGTATTGGGCATAGCGTGTGTTACCTTCCCAGTCCTGCACAGAACAGGGGAGAAGAAATCAGTCCTATTAGAATGGTTATGAAAAGACTCCAACATCCATGGTTATATACGTGTATTTTTACTATCTCGGACTGCAGAAACTGCTCTTTTAAGGCAAAGGAACTTTCCGGAGCAGAGCATGAAACTTCCAAGTCTTACCTGCACTGGTATTGTACAATATGTCAGAAACCTGATGTGCAGCTCTTGCATTCAATATCCTTGTGTCAGTGTGCTGCCTCAAGTAATTTTTTTTTTCCTCTCTGAAACAGTGACTTTAGATATAAAGCCTTTCAGTTTATACATATCCCATCCCTCAAAGCTATTGTACCAGCTATAAACTAGTCTAAGTCAAACCCGAGCCTTTAGCAGACTGAAGAAATTGAGCAGACTGAAGAAACTGAGTAATACAATGCAAATTCTTGTACCCAAGCTGGAAGGAAGTGCTGCACAATGAAAATACTCAGAGGCTTGAAAACTTTATGGGACATCTCTTTTTGAATTTTTAATTCTGAGACGGTCAGCAGTTTGATCTCTGTTTGCAGTGGCTTCTGCAGGAGTTCCTAGAACCCCACATGTTCTGAAGACACAATCTGTGTTTCTTTGGGGTGTTTGTGCCACTGCACAGGGGAAAACATACTTCTATCTTGTGTTTGAATGTATCCCTAGGTTGATCCTACTTCCTCCTCCTGTAATTAAAGCTTGCAGATTTTTTGGGCCTCCTACAGAAATAGGAGATGGTATCTGGTACTGGGGAATCACTTTGTACAAAAAGCCTTTTGCTGCTGAAATTAAGAGCTTATTAATTACCTCCAACTCTACTCTCAGAACAGTGGGGCGTCTTGAAAGTCGGTAGATATTTTCATTTCCCAGCCAAAAATCTCCCTTAGTATTGCCAAATCCTTCTCTGTATTGTTTCCAGTCCCTATTGAAGGATGTCAAACCAACTTTACGTCTTTGGATGATAGTCCAGCCACCTCCATCTGTCTCCATGTCACAGAACACCTGGAATAGAAAAAAAAAGGCAGTGGTTACTTGTCAGTAGACTTAGGGAGGTTCAGTTCTCTTAGCACAAGACATTGTTCCAGATTTCACAACCTGAAGAAATTTCTGTTTTGTTTAAAACTCATGGCAAAAAATTATTAGATAAACCCTTTTTCTATTTTCCCTCTTAAGTGTACACTCTTTCCTTCCTTGAAATTTGTTTACGTAAAGATGCTGATGGCAAGTGCAGGGTAGCTAAACTTAGAGTGTGCTCTTTTCATCTCTGTAGAGAAGTATTACTTGATTCTATTTTAAAAAAACATGTAATATACATTGTGTATTTAACATCCTTACCTCCAGATCTGGAATTCCCAAAAATTCATCAGGAGGTAGCTTGTAAACACCAGAAATTCGGTAGTTCCTCTGGTAAAGTGATGAGCAGTCATAAACAGCATCTACTTGAATCAGAACCAGAAAGTGAGAATCTGAGCAGAAAGAACTCCTCTTCTGTGACGGTGGTTTCTGCAAAGTTTAGTTTGTAATACAAGGAGTAATGAAGAAGGCTTTCCACAAGTCTAATGTTTTCCTGAAATGGCTTAGTTTTGAGTAGCGTTTGCATTGGCAAAAGGTGTTGTAACACTGGGATTTTGTGATTTTTATTAATTTATTTATTTTAATTTTTTTTTAACCTCTGCTATGCAAAAAGACATCTCTGCTTTCTCTTCACATTGCCACTTGTGTGTCTGTGCTGGAAGGTATATTTGCTGACCCTCTCCCTCAGTAATAAAGACTTATCTAATGGGATGGCCAGGCCTGCTGCCAGGTGTCTGTTTTGAGTGTGTGAACATGTTGGCCAAGTTTGTGGATGAGGGTTATTTGTTCAGCCCTTTCTGCACTGGTGTCTGTGACATAGAAGGTGCCTTTTAGCTGCAGTCAGTCAGTCTGTGAAAGCCTCTTTTCCTCCTGGTGCAGGAACTGACTTGAAGATGGTAAAATGCACAGCTATTCTGAGGAGGATAAATGAGCTGAAGCAAGGCTTTATCCTGTCTGACAGTTTTCAAAAATGTCTCTTACCAGGTGAGGTGAGGCACATCTGTCTTAAATACCTTCTGGGCCAGTTTCTGCTGTGTGTTACTGTTTTTTCTACAGCTTCAAAGAGACTTGGTGGTTGTGTGCCTTTTTTCAAGGCCTACTGTAAATAGGGATGTGTCAAAACTAACCAGGTGGAACTATTTTAGAGGAAGAATTAAGTAAATAGATTTAGAAGTTTTTCCTTAATGTTAAAAAAAATCCAAATGAAGTCTTTTGGCAAACCCAGCTGAGACTGAGATTTAAGCTCTTTGCAGTGAATTTCATTTGAAGAGAAAAGTTAACAAAGAAGATGCTTTCTTCTAGAAGTGCCTTTACAGGTAGTTGATCTAAAAATGCACCTGCATTCCACATTTAGTACAGGCCTGTACAATCACTGTGTGCAGTGAAATTTTCCCTCAGGGAAGAGAATTTTGAAGAATTTGACTGTGGTCTGGCTAGGTTTATATCAGTTTGTATCTTGCATCATCTATAGCCTTGAATTTTTAAGAATTATCATTCAAAAATAATGAATCACTCCTTTTTACTCTGGTTCAGAGATAGTTGTAAAGATACAATTGCAAATCTTTAGTAATTCCTGGAGAGCATTTCTAATTGTTTTAACAATTTCTAGTCTCCTGTCAGCGCTGTGAACTCAGAGGTTATTACCGCCAGAGCCATTCCCTTACAAAGCCAGCTCCCATTCTTTTAGGATTGGTACTGTAATGCTCAGAAAATGAAATATTGGACTGAATATGAAATGTAGAAATGCAGTACCTGTTCAGTTTCTGCACTCCCTGAGAACAGACATAGATATAAAAATACAGATGAACAAATTCAAACTAGTTTTCTCAGGATCACTGCCTAAGCAGCAGTATTCAGTATGCATGCTTGCTAACCACATTAGCGGGACATGATAGCACTAGGAACTAGTCATTAGTTGTGCACTGAGAGGTGTATCTGGGAGCTTGGTGACTCCCTCCTTACCAACTGATGTTTGTGTGACCGTCTGAGCTGCCTGGAGTTGCATGATGTCTATCTGGTTGTTCATTTCGGAGTATTTACTCTCAGCGTCGATGAGGCGGGACTCCATCTGCTTGGTGCTCCCTTCCAGCTCCATCACCTGCATCACCACATTCACCCAGTCCCCTTCCTGCTTCTTGCTCAGCTCCTTCAGCATTCTGCTCAGGTTGGCTACCTGCAGCTTGAGCTCCTTGATCTCCTCACAGCAGCCTGGCATCTTCGACTGTGCATTCCCATTGATCATTCTCCTCTTGGGAGGCTTCTGCAGCAGTGCTGGGTAGATCGCCACGGACACGGTGACAATGCAGAGCCATGCCAGCTGAACCGTGGGTCTTGCTGGCATTTTTGCTTACTACAGCAACAGAAACCTTCCAGCTGACTGCAGTAGTCTGAATGCAGCTGGGGTAGGTATGAAATTTCCTGCAGCAGCCTGGTACCTTCCTTGCTTCCAATGAAGTGAGTCTCTGAAGGTGGAGCCTGAAGAAGTGGCTTTTTTTCAGACCCCTCCTGTCAGAGTCTATGCACTTTAGAAGTCTGTCTCAAAGCATCTTATATACTATTTTTCTGTTTACCTCCACCCCCCTGAAACTATGAAAAGCTTGCTGGCCCCTCCCAGTTCATCTGTTCATATCAGGTGTTTACAGGGTGAAATTGGAACAGGTTTCAGCCAGGAAATGTTGGAGAGAGCAGGAGAGACTTCCCTCAGTTCTGTCTTGAAGGGGTGTAGGAGAGGGCTAGGAAATGAGGAGAATTTCCAGCAATTATTGCCTATTGGATTGGTGCCCTCTTGGTGACTAGTTCTGGCACTTAAATAACATGAGTGCTTTAGAGATCCAGAATGTGAAAAGGCTGCTCAAAATGGGTGAGTTTATAGAAGTTCAGGGAAGGTAACTCCCTAGAAGGTAGCCCTGGCTGCTACAAGTCATACTAATATATTCCCCAGAAGTTGTAGGGGGTAACTCTATGCTTGCAGTATTTCTTAATTTAAACTTTGTTTTAGCAAATTAATTAGTTAAGCATCTAATCCTCTTCTCTCTGGACACTGGGGTCTCTGCAGTTGTAAAATCCAGTGCTGTTCTTTTAGAGGTGGGATATCTGAGGGTGGGATGGAATGAAATCTGCAGAATGTGTAAGTAAAAACCCACTCCTCTGTTTATTCATAGTGAGCAAGTGAAAGGATATTAAGTAATGGTGAGAGTCTGTCTAAAATTGACACAAGGTGGTTGTTTTTACAGGCAATGTGACCTAACTCCAGTGTTATGGAGGCCAGTTTATTAATAGGATTTTGAGAGGAAAATCTATGGGTAATCAAAACATTCATAGTTACATAAAGAGTAGATTTTAGAGTAAATCTTAAAGTTTTATGGACATTCAGAGTGTTGGTCCAGTCTCAGCTGGCTGAGATAGCAACTTCCTCTCCTCTTTTATATCTTTTTAACAGTTCAGAATTTTATTATAGCAGTTTGATCCCCAGAAAAACCATTTCAGCAAAGGTGCAGCCTTTTGCAAAAGGTCTGCAGGCTTAGTTCTAGGTCCTTCAGGATAAGTTGTTTCTCCCCAGACCAGCTGCTCTGTAATTGCCTTACATGTGGGTTCTTGCATCTTCCTGCAAAATTTCTGATTATGATAATGGGCAGAAATAAGATGAAATAAAGGATTAAATGCCTCATATATCTGCTCCTTGCACAAAGGCTGTGAAAGCTTCTTGATGTCCAAGGAAACAAGAAAGCTAATCTTGCACCTCTTACAAAGGACATTAGGACAAACCCAACTGACACACACTATCCCATCTTGGCTTCCTTTGCTGATCCAAAGTGGCTGCAGGATTTCTGCTTGATTAGGAACCATTAGAAAAGCCTTGCTGACATTTGCTTTTAAAGAAATAGGAAGCACAATTGCTTGTTGATGCAGTTTCCCTCCTCAGCTCTGCTACACTTGTTGCTTGATGCTTTGTTATTGCCTATGATTTGCATTGGGTCTGGCTAATAGTTTTTCTCCAAAAATTCCCACAAGAGTGCAAAGATTTTGGGAGATGAAGGCATCAAAGCACTGCAGGAGTGGAATATGAATACAGGGTCTCATAAACCTGAATATCCATAGAGAAGGAAGAGGAGATCTTTAGAATTAGATCTCTCCAAACAAGCAGTTGTCTTGTGGGTGACTGACTGCTTGTGTTCTGTGCTCCAGAGAAAACCACTGGGTCTGTTGTGTCAGCTGGCAAGGACACTGTGTGGGATTGGTGAGCTGAGATATTGCCAGAGATTTGCAAGTACAATTTGATTAAAGCACTGTGGGTACCTCCACAGCAGACCATAGGCTTCAGTCAATTTTTGTCATGGACATTCCAGAAACCTTCCATAGCAAAATTGCTTTTTATACTTCAGACCAGAAAGTGCCACTGCACACAGATGAAAGCCTGACCTTTTTGTTCTGCCTCTAATCCTGTCTGAGCCCTCTTCCAGCTGGAGCTTCTGACATTCCCAGGGGCAAATTCTTCTCTGGCTTCCTGTGATGAGAAATGTGTTTTTGTCAAAGTTGGAACAGAGAATAGGACAGGCCAGGCTCTGCTTCTCTGCCTCAAAAAGCCACCCTGCTAACACCTCCATTGTATTACACAGGACTTCAATCCATTCTGCTGTTGCTCCCACTTACCATAACTCTCCTGTCTTAGGCAGATGTGGAAGAGGGGAGCCACTTGTAGGTCCATGCATTCCCTCTTTATACAAATTTTGGAAGGATCCACTATTCAGGTGAACACACGTTACAAAACACTGCAAAAAGGCCTCCAAACCCCTCCTCTAAACTGGAATATTTAATTGGAAATGAGACAGACAGGGTTTTATTTTGGATTCAGCTTCTAATTTTTATATCCGAATGCAAGCCATCTTTCTTCTGGGTACTTTGATTTACCTGTTTTAAAAGAGAATACTTTGTTCTGTGTTAGAGGGTGACAACAGACATATTATGCAGGAATGGAAGAGAGCACAAATCTTCCCATCTGTCATTAGTTTTGAGAAAGCATTAAAGGAGATTTGGGCAGAGACATCCCTTGGCAGAGATACCAGCCTTAGTGGAATTTGACTTTTTAACGAGTATTTGAAAGATGGGTCTTTCCCAGTTTTGTGGAGACCTGAATGTGGTCACTGAGGCAGCAATAGCTACAAATGGTAGTCATTGCCAGGTTAGGTCAGTAGCCGGAGCTGACAAAAGCTGTTCCACTGTTCCGCGCTGTTCTACTTATGATTTGAATTCAGGATCCTGTTACATTTTGTAAAGAGGTAAAGTTTGCGGCATAGCTAGGGAGAAATGAGTTCCGTGATTACTGAGTGGGCCCTGTTCTTTCTTTTCCCCAATATTGATGGAGAAATTGAGCATCATTTGGCCTGAAATCCATCACCCTAGTTTTCCTCCATTATATTTTGTATGTGGAAATACAGTGGTACATGATAGCTAAAAAGACAAGATCCTAAGGTCAAGAACATGAGACAAATCCTTTTTGACTTCGTTCATGATGTAGTTCTGAAGTGGTTGGGAGAACTGAGGCTAAACATGGTTTCAATTTGTATGTGCCATATGTTTATAATGTTGATTGATGTTACTAAATTCAAATATATTAGTATTACTTGATTAGAACCAGTTATCTCCTGTCCCTGGAGGGCCAGATTAAATTAGAAGTGAGTTTAAATGATTGCCTTCTCTGGGAAGCTGTTCTGGCAGGTGTATGCAAAGCTGAGACAAGAAGAAAAGCTCAGTGCCCTGTGGCTATTTATTTGGTAGCCATTCATTGCAAACCCCTTAATATGCATCTGGCAAATGCTTAGAATCTGGCATTCCTAGTGCTTGCTGAGGTGGCAAAGGCTCTCATCAGCTCTCAGCTGGCCCATCATGGAGTCCACACTTGGTTGGAGCTCTGAAATCCTGCTTTTCCCTCCCAGGAAATGTGAAACTGTTCACCTTTGGCTTTGGAGATGTTCATAAATGCTCCAACATTCACTCTGCTACAGCTTTATGGTCAGGACTGTGTTGTAAATCTCTGAAGTTATATGGGACAGGTGAAACAGAGGAGAGGACTCAATGAGAAACAAAACACTGCTACTTCCTGCTGTCATTTGTGATTTTTTTTTTTAATTTAAGGCATCCCCTCTTTGCATAACAAATCACAAAGATTGGCTCTGTGTTTCACCTTCTTTTGCTAAATATCTTGCTTAGCAATTTTTTTCTTCTCTGCTTTCTCGTTAATAAAAAATAGGTGATACAAAACCTTTTCCAGCCTAAGCAGCAGGGCTGGCTAAGAAATTTATTGTAACATTTTTCACTGATTTTTCTTTCAAAGCTGATGAATGTTTTTATTTGATTTGCAAGCATTTATATCAAGATTGGGAATTTGGCCAGTTGATGCCTGTGAGGTATGTGGTGTGTCCTTGTTGGAAGCTGAAGGGGCTGCTCTGGCCTTGAAGCACTCAACCATCACAACTCTTTATTGAAAACAGTTCTTTCCTGGTATCAGTTTCTCAAACATATTTGTTCCTGGAATGGGAATAATTTTTAGTGGCGTGCTGGAGATGCATTGGTTTTCTGAGTTGTTTTGGGGACTGTCGATTGTTTTCTGAGGTTTCTTGACTCAAGGACTGGGGGATGCCTGAACACAAATAAATCATAAAATTGGGAAAAATGGCCAACAAAGCCAATTCTTTTTGCCAGGGGATTATCTGTTCCCCCAAGTCTCTACAAAGTAGCAATGCCTTCCAATCCCAGAAGCAGCTCTCAGCACTTCTTCAGTAGGAAAAACAAGCTTGACTGAGGCTGGTAAAATCTGTCACATAGAGAATCTTTTTAAACAAACTTGAGGAGACTGAAAAAAAGAAGAGTTTGTCTTCTTGTCTAGACTCTGCATACAAGCTGCTTTATTGCAAAAATAAAGTTTCTCTATTACGTTTTGGGATGCATTCTGGCAATAGGAAATGTGTGTGTTCCCTCACAGATAAGTTTGGGACGGCTTGAAAAGGCTCTATTAAAATAAAGGGGGGTTTTTAAATGAGAAGATGGAGAGAGTCTGGTTGCTTCTGAGTTCTTGAAAATGTAATATATTTTGAGTGACAGAGAATATTGTCAATATCAAAGATAATGGAAGACGGAAAGCTCTCAGGACTGCATAAAAGAGGACATTTCTAGTAAACATTACACATTTATTCCTTGGGTTTGTGGAGGGGAAAAGTCCATCACTTGAGTTCGCTTCCCACTGAAGACAGTAAAGTTGTTTTTGATTCCCTGTTCATGTCTGGTTTCTGTTTAAATAACCTTTAAAATATACAAGCAATAGGAGTATATTTCTCTTAAATATTGTTCTTTTTTGTGATTCTAACTCAGTGTACATGTAAGACCTGCAGTTTTGATATCTTAATAATCAAAAAGTAGGTTTATGTAGCCTTTCACTACTAATAAAATTTGAAGATTTAAGATTTTTGACCAAGATTTTTATATTATGGAGTTTGCCAAGGGTAGTCACTTCTTGTAGGGATAGTGAGATATCAATTGGAAAATGTTTTTTATCAGAAGGCTTGGTTACATTTTTAATATCCCACTCATCATGATAAAGTGCACCAAATACATCAGGGTTGGACATTATTCTCTCTACGGTACAGATACTGTTTAATAAACAAGGGGAAATTTAAATTATTTTGTTCTGCATAATCTAATTATGCAGTGAGCCTAGGTGGGCTGAACTCAGACCAAACTTTATTGATAAGAATTCTTTTTGCAACTGTTTTTTGCTCATTTAGATGGAAAGTATGAGGATCTTCTGTTGTTTTGTTGTTTTTTCTAATCACTTTGTTTATTGAATAAAATGTGAAACAAAATGGTGGGTATTAAGCACTGAAAATAGTGCATTAGTTTAAAGTATATAAAAGTCTAGTGGATATGACTTAGGAAATCTTTTTATTTCTGTGGTGCCCCACTTGCAAGCATGGGACAGCTCTGTCTTGAAATAGCTTCAGAATATTTTAGGTAAGTATGATAGCATTGAAAATACATAATTTTGAAATCTTTTCCTTGAGCATTAGTACTAGAAGGTTCTGCCAGCCCATAGCAGGCAGCACAGCTGCATACTTGGGCCTTTCCTGAGAGATGAGATGTAACTTGTGACCTACCAAACCTACACCTAAAAACTTCTAAAATGTTCTAAATGCCCTAAAAATGTTCTTTTATGCCCTTCTGCCAAGCCTTCAAGTAGGAGATAGTGGTGGGGTTTTTTCTAGCTTTTTAACAAAAATGTACTGATGAATATGTTCTTCCCTCAGTGGATATGGAGAACAATTGATCTTTTCCTTTAATATTAAACTTAATATTATTCTGAATTAAGAATAATTGCAAGGACATCTGCCAGTAAACAAAGACTTAAGTTACTGTCTGGCAAGTTAGCCAGCAGCATAGTTTCTATCTTGAGAGATGTTTTTCCACCTTCTCCTTTAATACAGAGAGATTTTGTAATTTTTTTTTTCCAGATACAAGGAGAAATCCATCCCCTTGATTCTAATCCGGTAAACTGCCCTGATTTCCAGCAGCAACACTGTGGCTAAAAACCCCTGGCAACTCTGCCTGGCTGGAATATTAGCCCTCGGGGCCTTTTCTGGGTGCCTGGATGCTTTTCTGCAGTGTTTTTCTTTCTGTTCAGTCTCTAGCACAGTGGCTAGAAAACAGCTCTGTAGTGCTTTCAAGAGTGTTATGACATTCAGGAAGATTCTGTCTGAGCATAGACTCCTCAAGTCTGCAGGGATAGGGGCAGTGCCTTCATGGAAGGAAGGTGAAAGGGAAGGAAAGCACAGAATGTTGTATTTTCTAAATGTGCGTTTTGAATGTACCAGGTTAAAATGGTGTGTACACAAAATGGGCTGGGAGTGGGGAGCCACAACATTTACTGCTTTTGCAGAAATGGTCCTAAGCACAGGGAGAAGCAGCTGCCAGGAGATATCCCAGTAAGAGGCTTATCCTAGTTCACAAAATTACCTGTCACTGCTCACTGTGTTCTAGATCATTTGTTATAAGAGAGTAATTATTAACAACTACTGCTGTGTATTCTTGTAAATCAAAGTCTTTCTCCTTTCCCTCCCCATCTTTTCCTTCCCTTTGCTTAAACCTAACCATTAATAGATTTGAGACACTTAATTCTACTTTGGACAGCCAAGAAATTAAGAAACAAAAGGAGTAGTTGAGTGTACCAGGGAGTGGCAGAAGAGCAATGCTAATTGTCGGATAATAAAAGATAATGGCCAATTTTGTCAGGAAGTGTTGTCAAGAAAGATAACTTGGAAGAAATTAACTGTCTGACATGCTGGAAGTGATGTGTCTGCCAATGGCTCTTTAAATCATCAGGGCATGAAATGTGACAGCAATTTATCGTTTTTATGAGGCTGCTGCCAAGCTTTCCCTTTGGGAAGCTAGCTGGAGTTAGTGAGATCTTTGACTATCTTGTTAAAAAATGGCATGGGTCTGTTTCAAGTGCTTCCCATTGTTGGGTGCCAGTCATCTTGAACTGTGTGATTACAGTGTATTTTTAGTCTGGCTAAATCTGATTTTAGCTCAACCAATCTGAAGTCCTATTTCCAAGAGTGTTTTACTTGACCTTCACGGGTATCCAGAGTATTTCTAGGAGCTTGATTCTCTACTTGCCAGGAAAGGAGGCTTCCAGAGACAGAAGAAATGTAGCATTCATTTGAAAATTTTCCCTTTTATTGTCTGTGTATTACTCCTTTTAATACTTTAGATTTACTTGTCTCTTACTGATCCCCTGTCCTCTTATAAGGGGGAAATCATGTAGCCATTCTGATGATGTGGCAGGCAAGAAAGAGCATTTCTGAGAGCTGCCTGTGTCTATGGTCCTACTCAAAGACCACTGAAAGTCTCTTTGCACTGGTCTCTGTTGCGGAAATTTTTTTTGTTTTGTTTTGCTTTGTTTTGTTAATTACGCTGTTTTCATTCCAAACATTAACTAATGTTAATATTGGGCTGTAGGATGTGTCGTAGGTGGTCAGGTGTTGTGATGTTGTCTTGAACAATTTGCACTTCTGGTTCTCCAGTGTCAGTAGGGAAAGAAGAGAGCAATGAACTAGAGGCTGTTCATAAACAAGCTTTATAAAACAGCAGAAGCTTAATAAAAAGTTAATTTCCTCGTTAAATTGGGGTTTAGGAAAAGTGCTGCTCACTGAGTACCCCATTTCTGATAGTAAGATAAGAAAACCAATGTGAAATAGAAATTATTTAAGGGTATAGCTGTACATCATGAACTAGAGAATCATGTTCAAGAGTAGCCTATTTGCTTGTGCTTCGTAAAATCCATCTGGCCTTGCAAAGCAAGTGCCTTCCTGGTACAGACTGAGGATTGGTTGTGATGGCCTTGAAAACCAGCAAAAGAAAAATGGCAGTGCTGGTTAGTACCAATGCAGAGGCTTTATATGAAATGTGAAACTGAAATTGGGGCTGCACACTTTTTATGTAATTTGCTGGTGACATTCGTCAACTGTTTTAATGATATAGACTGTTTCCTGCATCATTAAAATCTCTACTCTGATTTTTAAAGGAGTTGGTGGTCTGTTTAACAGAAAGGGGAGGAAAAAAGTTAGTACTGTAAAGCTCTTAAGTGCAGCTGTTTGAAAAATCATGCCTTTAAAATTTTTGGCAACTATTCTTCTCGCTATGCAGGCTGTTACTTAGAATTGATAATCATATACCATCTCTGTTTTGTGTAACAAGTCTTGAGACTATGTGCAGAGAACGTGTGCACCTGTTGTTTTGAAAATATATAATCATTCTGTGCCTTACGTAGTTTAATTGTTCATGTGGAAGTCTTAAACAAAAAGGAGAGAGTTCCATTGGTATTTCTAAATGATAGAGCTTGGTATTATCAAGTAGAAGCTTCTGCCAACCCCTAATATGCCAACTGTGTTAAATCATCTTTTCTTTTCCTGCCTTTCCAGCATTAACAATAAACTCCAACAGCCAGAAGCAGCTGCTGGGGTGCTGGAATATGCCATGAAGCACTTTGGGGAGCTGGTGAGTCCTGCTGGATAATTCACTTCTTCATGTCTTATGTTTTTATGGTTTCTGTAGTTAGTTTTTTGGTGGGTGGTGGTGTGTTTTCTCAATCAATCACATTGAGGTTCTATCCCTGCTTATAATATTTCATTGTTCATAGTGAAGGGCATTGCGGCCTACAGGGAAGTTCAGTGGGCACTTTGCAGCAAATGGTGAGTACAGGGAGGGCTGCAAGAACCTGATTTGGAGGAGAATTTTGCAGCTGCTGTTGATACTAAATGCAGCTGTGAGCAACTAGCAACCTGACAACGTAAGTCCTTTGATTTAGGATAAGCTGGGAAGGGAGGGAGTAAGTTCCTGTTCTAAGCTTGAAGGATTTGAGAAACTGCATCAACACCTTCCAGGTAAGGGTTTAGTAGAAGTCACACCTCTAGTCTCTCTCAAAAGTGTTCACAGTTAATATTTAGAATAGCGAGTTAACCAGTCCCTTACAATTTAGACTGTTCAATGAAAACAAATAACCCCATTATGTATTTGTTCTGTGTCTTTCTCAGAATAATGTACCTTTTTTTTCTTTCTTCTCGTTTTATAAGTCATTTAATTTGTGTTCAAGGACCAAACCACCTATGCCCTCCTGACAGTTCTACTGGTAAAAAGATGATTTTGCAGTGGTAATTGTTGCAGTGTTTTGGGATGATTAGGAAAAGGAAGGCAGCCCTGGAAGCACAGTAGACCAGCCTCTTTAAGTAGTAACCACTAGAAAGCGGGAACCAGGTATAAGCACAAAATGGTGGAAGACCTCTGGTGTAGTATGTGTGGTTTTGACCTAGACTGGAAAATAAGTCCTTTCTGGGAGAAGTACAGACTTTTGCAGCTTCTTATAATTCCTTGGGTGGATTGAGCAAAGTTTTGCATTACCTAATTCTGACTTCACTCTTTAGCAGCAGTATAGTTCTAGCAGTAAATCTAGTTCAAAGCACAAAGTTTGCCAGAATATGCAATGAAAAGAAAATTAGGAGGAGCTGTGAGCTCTGCTTTCAGGAATTTAATTGACATATGACTTAGCTGAAAAGTTAAAGGGCTAAGTGGAAGACCTGGCATACAAAGCATGGTTTGGGAAAAGAATCTGCTCTGCAGCCTATGTCAAGACATGAGCTTCCAAGGACTGAGCAGAAAAGCACTGGCAGAGAAAAGTATGGAAATATATTAAGGCATTTTATTGCTTGAAAATGAGAAACAAAATCTAGAAAGACTGAAGAAAAGTGTTTAGCCGATAAGGATCACTGCTTCGCTAACTTTTAATGGCTTTGTTACAAACCGTAGCCTTCCCTTGTGAAGGGTGTGATTGGACCCCAACTTCATACTACCTGCTGTATTAAGTAATTGCCTAGCAATAGCCAGATGCAAAGTTGGGGCTTTTTTTTACAGTTAGTTTAAAGGCATGATTTTTCAAACAGCTGCACTTAAGAGCTTTACAAAACGGCTGTTTTTCTTGTTTGAATGCAGGCATGTGCAACAATGAGAAGTGGAATATGTTACAGATTTACCCTTTTTCCTATTTCACTTGCTCCACCTCTCCGAAAAGAAAAGCACCAGCTGCTGAGCTGGCATTTCAGTGGCACTGAGTAAGGGGGTGATGATGGATTATTCCCTCTGGTAAACCTGAGTTCATTTCTGGGCAGATGGAGCAATGCCAGGATTCCAGTTTTCACACTAGCTCAAGGCTCTTCTCTGTATCACAGAAGTCCATGATGATATTTAGAATGAAAAAAGGATGAAGTGACCAGCACAGACACAGAATTTTTTAGGAAAAGCTGTGGTAGTTAATATAGAATAATCAATGTTAATACTGCTGTTTATTTTTACTTTTTTTCCCCTTCCCTTAGGAAATTCAAGCTACCTGGTATGAAAAGCTTCATGAATGGGAAGATGCTCTGGTGGCCTATGACAAGAAGATGGACACAAACAAAGATGATCCTGAGCTGATGCTGGGACGGATGCGTTGCTTGGAAGCACTTGGTGAATGGTAAGCGGGGAAAGCCTAAAGACTGAGGAAAATGGTATTTATCTGTTCTCTGGATGCTGTCATTCAGGTGCAAATTTTTTGTTACTCCTGCATACTTAATAGTTTGAGTATTTGTGCAGCATCTCACTTTGTTCATTGAAGTCAGAATTGGTAATAACATTTCTAAGCCTTTTGGGACGGGCCATCTGGTGAGTTAAGGTCTCTCTGGAAGAGAATCTGCAATCTTGTAATCGGGTCCAACTCTATTTATAAACAGAGAAGGACATTGTAAATAGAGGAAACACTAACTTAGCAGAACTTGTCAGAAACAGTCATAAAAGGAACTCATTGTGACCCTCCTTTTTAAACTTTGATTAAAACATGAGAGATTTCTGTGTTTATTCAGTGTCAGACCTATGCCTTATAGAAGGATGAGGTTTTCCTTATGAGTCTTTTTCAGCATTTCTTAAGCCTTGTCTTTGTGGACATTTAGTATTTCAAGCTTTGTGTCAAATGTCTGTTGTCAATACATAACTGATTCAAGTCAGTGTTTGTGAGAGGCTGAGCTGCTGGTGACTTACAGCTTGCTACTTAACTGGGGGCTTCTGTTTTTTCTCGCTATTCAATTCCAAGAAGATAATTGGAGAAGGCACCCTGTTCACTGTGGCATGCAGTTCTACCCAGGGGCATGTGTGGGTTCGTCCAGGTTCCACCTTTCTACTGAACTTTGCATGTCACGAGCTCTCTCCTGATGGGTCCTGACATGAACCCACAGGATGGCACCACAGTAAGGAGATTCCTCTTCACTAAAGTCATTTTACTGCTAGAAACAGGACTGTTTGAGAAACCTAATTCTGGCAGCATTTTTCTGCCCTTTTTGTTTCTGAACGAGGGTGAGACATATAGGGTGTAGCTTTTCCAGCAGGGAAAATAGATCCTCTTACTGAGCATTCCTCAATCAGCGTTTCTACAAGTAGGCAGTTCTCATCAGGGATTTGAAGAATTTTTCCCTCCTGCACGATCTGTATTTGTGTAAAGTGTCCTTTCTGAACCTCCTACTTATTCATGTATCAGCAACAAATATATGGAACAACAGAAGGACAATTTTGTTCTGTTGGAGTGAGATATCATGGATCTATTGATAGTCTGTAGTGATGACAGCAATCAGAGTCTCCAAGTTCTCTTGTGGAACGGGACTCCAACTCTGCACAGATGTTTTTACAATTCAGAAGTGCTTTTGCAAAGTGCTGTCTGCTGCCTTGCAGCTGATTCTAGAGATGTCATCCTGAGGCTGAGGATTCCACAGTTTGGCTGCTGATACTCTTCAGTAGCGTTCAACTTGGCTGGTTGTGCTGCTGGAATCTGCTTGACAGGATAAGGCAGATAATCTAGAATTATATTATGCAGCATCATTATTTCAGTACTCTGCTGTGATATTTTGAGAGTACAGTCAAAACATTCTTAGCCATTTGTCTCCTCATGTAGTTATTCCTGTAGGACCTGTAGTGTTTCATCAGCATCTATGAGGTCCTGATTTACTGTTGTTGCTACGTTTGGCTTGGTTTTTCGTTGGCTTTGGGTTTTTTTTTCTCCTGGGCCATTAAGCTGTCAGAATTACTATCTTGCCTGTGGCAGCCCATTGGTTCTGTTTGACTAACTCATCCTCCTTTTTGGGAGGGGGGAGGATGACAGTAGGGAAGGCAAGTTGTTCTCCCTCACAGTTGGCAGCTGTTTCACTGCTACAGAGTATCCAGCCTGAGAAATTCTGGAACTGCAACACCCAGGGTAATTGGTTTGATTAGTGGAGCATTCACAGTTGATTTGAAAGAAATAATATAAAAAATCCTGATGCTTCCTCTCTGCTGGAGATGAAAGATTCAGATGCTCTCTGAGATCTTGCCGTGACAAGTCTTCATATGAGATTACAGCAACATTCATTCTGCACTCTTTATCTTCAGACTTGATGTGTTAGTTCAAAAATTTTTGCCAGTAGGAGCCATGCCCAAGCTATTTAGATCATATGTTTCTTCTAATGACACTTGCAAAAATTTTAAGCATCCTTTTTTTGGTGGTGGTTTGTTTGTTTTCTTGAGAATGATTTTTTTTTTTTTCTGTATTTACAGACTGGCATTATCAGTCCAATTTGTAAAGTAGGCATTAAGAGCTGCTGAGGAACAAATGCAAACTTCTCTTTGGATGTGTATTTTCAAAACATAGTGTGCCTTAAAATTATTTTCTGATGATAGGATATTTGTCATCAGACTAGCATGAGTTGGCCAGAGGACTCAAATCCTATTCTCCACTCAGTATAAAAAAAACAATGGGACTAGTTATTGTCTTATCAGTGGGAAGTGGTTGTTTAATGAGGCAGAACTCTTGGAAGAGGCTTTTTGCTGATCAGAAATTGTGGATTCTTCACAGGGGGCAGCTCCACCAGCAATGCTGTGAAAAGTGGACCCAGGTGAATGATGAAACTCAAGCTAAGATGGCCAGGATGGCTGCTGCTGCTGCTTGGGGTCTAGGTAACGTATCCTCCTGTGCTGGGGTGTGACAGCCTATGAAGTGCAAGTACAGATAGTTTTAACTTACTTCAGAACTACAGAGTACAGGAAACAGCAACATCAAGGAACCACATTATTTGTGATGGGAAATGAAGTAAGTGTCATTCCATATTGTAGTCCTTTGGAAAACCTGCATTTACATCAATGTGGTCTCTAGTAACAGAGTGGTCTGAGCAGATGATCAGTTGCTTAAATGCTCCCTTTTGCTTGGCTTTACCCTGAACAGAGCTCAGGCTGGAAATGAGATAAAAAGACTCAGATTTGTGGCAGACTCCTATTTACAAGAAGAACAGTATCTGTTGAGCATTTTAGAGGTTGTGTCTGCTGAGTAGACAGTCTTAAGTGGAATAAATCTATAGTGGTCCAAATGTCCATTTATGTTGATAGCGAGATACTAGTTAGAGAAGCTTATGAATCACTTGCTCTCTGCCAGCCTTTGCTGAGAAAAACTCATCTTTTGCTTTGTATGGCACTAATTCATTCAAATGTTCTTGAAGTGTCAGAATTTTAATTTTTTCATCACAAAGAATGAAAGAACCTTTTCCACAAGGATAACAATTTGTCTAGAAGAAAAATGCTTATGTTTTTCTTGTCTGTAGCTATGTGTATGTTTATATATATAAACAGTGTCCCTGACAAAGACAAGCTGTAGGAGAGCTGACTTAAATGCAGAAGTACCACACAGCACTCAGGCCTAGGCACTGATGTCTAAGCACCACATCATAGAACAGAACATTCTGTTCTGTTCTGTTCTCACATTGCAGAGAAGGCTGTTGTGTCACTGAGGATATCTGTCTCTGCAGGTCAGTGGGACAGCATGGAAGAATATACCTGCATGATCCCCAGGGACACCCATGATGGTGCTTTCTACAGGGCTGTACTGGCACTGCATCAGGACCTTTTCTCACTGGCTCAGCAAGTAATTATCTTCCTTGTTGGTATCCCAAAACCTGGTTTAAGATGTTCTAGACTACAGAGTTTAATGGAAAAACAGGCTGTTTTAAAGCAGTTGGCTATAACCTATGAATTGCCCAAAAATGTTTTTTTCCATGGATGTATTAGACCTGGGTGATAGATCTTACCTTGTATTTCCAGAAACATAGCAGCGAATGTATGTACAGATGGTAGTGGTCCAGTGCTGTAGAACATAAGAATGCCTTAGTCTTTTTTGGCTTTTTTTACTTCTGTGCCTCTTTTCTAGACAGGCAGGGCACAAGGATTATGTCAGCAGAGGTTCCGTTCTACAAGGCACTGATTATAAATTGCCAGGAATGCCTGAGACACCTGTAAGATTCCAAATAGATTTTTTGTGCACTTCTTTCTCTTACAGCTGTTTCAGTGAAGTGCTCATATGTATCATGTACAATAGCTATAATTTTTCTGATAGCATTGATAAATCTCAAATCTTAGATTGAGATACCAAGACAAGGAATATGAGTCTATTAAACAGAGCTGTATTGGTAATGCTTGTTTGTCACAGAGGAGATTTGCAGTGTGACTCTGTAGATGTGAAACGTGTTGTTTACTTTCCAAGGAAGCTCAAGTCCCATTTCTCAGAATTCTGTGCTGGCTTGCCAGCTTAGATAAAGGAGTAATTGAATCTGTGCTGTCAAAACCCGTACATAGATTTTTGGGTGATGTGCACAGTAAAATTAACCAGGCGTTCAAAAGGGTAGAGTTTGTGATTAACCTTTAACATTTTGAACAGGAAAAGCTATAGGTGAGAGATTATATAATGACTAGAACTAGAGCAGGATTTATTTCATGCTTGAAGAGCCTGTCTTAGTTTGAGGACAAGAAATGGAATTTGCTGTCCTGTAAAATTCATAAAATCCTGTTGGGTTATGTAAAACAGTGAAAGCTATTTTCTTTCATTGTATGGTATCAAGAGGCTCATTTCTTGAGGCTTCTTTTTGTAACCAACTCTCTTGCACTAAAATGTGAACTTTTCCTCTACAAATGTTGTTAATGATGATCTCTACAATGACAGTAGGATTAGAAGTACTGCAAACTTTGATTTTGTAGGAAGACAAACTGTGCAGGTGATGAATGAAGCTCCCTTGACTCCCCCTATATATGCCCTGGACACTGTTTTCCTGTCAAATCTTTCTATTGATAAGATCCTTTCCTAGTTCTTGTTGGAGAGTTGGAACAATGCCAGCTTTGTCCATGAGATGAAACAGCTGAACAGCAGTGTCAACAGTTGACTCTAGATGAAACACACTACCTTTGCCCCAATATCTTGTTCTATTTCAGTGCATTGACAAAGCCAGAGACCTGCTGGATGCTGAGCTGACTGCCATGGCAGGAGAGAGTTACAGTCGAGCCTACGGGGTAAGCATAGCTCTCAGACTTTATTCCCTTCATTGCTGCTTCAGCCAGTCTCTAAAATGTGCATAAAACTTCGGAGTAGTGCTTGTCTCAAACATAAGACCTATGTAGGCCCACAAGCTAAATGGCTTTTGTCAGATAAAACATAGCCTTGCAGGAGCAGCTTTGGGACAAACTAAAAGTGAAGTGAGCTCCACCCCCTTAAAAGAAATAACAATTGACATTTAGGGAGTTTGAATTAGCAGGTCATCTAGGTACCAGTATATAGCAGCTGGTCCTTTATCTGTTGGGCAGCCTATGTTTTTAAGATTTTGATGCCAAAACACTATTCCTTAATTATAGATTTGTTCTGTAGTGATTGGGATGGAATGTGATTTTTTCCTTCAGGCTATGGTATCCTGCCAGATGCTGTCAGAGCTGGAAGAGGTTATCCAGTATAAACTTGTACCAGAACGCCGTGAGATCATCCGCCAGATCTGGTGGGAAAGACTGCAGGTACATCCATGTAAAGGTCAAGGATGGAGATGCCGGGGGGCTGGCATGAACAGCTTCCTTTGGAATCAGTGTGGTGGCTCAGTAAATCTTTCCATGTCTCTTTCCATCCCAGTAACATCCACGCTCACATGGCTGCATGCTCCATCTCCTTCGTGCTTTTCCTGGTTGTCTGGCGTTTTGGTTTGGGGTTTGTTGTTTTTTTTTTTTGTGTTAATGTTCCTGAGGTCTCTGCTGATAGGACACTTTAAAAGGGTGAACTGAGCCTTGAAATAGATGAGTACAGAAGAGAGACACTAGTAATATCTCCAAGGCTGCTTATCTCAATAGTGGATTACATCTGGAAATATTGGTTTGGATCAGGCTAGTTTGAACTTTTTACTTGGCTGGCTGCATTTTAAGAAGTGAATTCTCTCCAAATGCTGGAAAACCGGTCAGAGAATTCACATGCTTGTAAAATAAAAGATTATCCTGTTCCTTTTGGATCTCATACAAGAACATTTCCAGCTGATTGGTAATACCTAGGGACATGGCTTAGTGGTGCAATTGGCAGTGTTAGGTTTATGGTTGGACTTGATAATCATAAAGATCTTTTCCAATCTAAATGATGTTATGATTAATCTTGACCTTTCAGAAGAGACCTTTAGCAATGTTGATTTTCCTGTATTGAAAGAGAAGTTTGTGCCTTTCTTACTCTAAGCATCAAAAATCCAAAGTGCCTCTGAAAATTTAAATCAGACAAATATTTGACACTATTTCCTTATAAGAGGCATCCCTACAGTGAAAATGAATATCCTCAGATGCAGTAGTACATACAGGAATACTGTTCAAAGAGGTGATTTCTGCAAGAGAAGGGGGTAAAAGACAAAAAGGGCAATAACTGAGGTAAAACGCTGCCTGGAGGAAGAATTTTTTCCTGTGCAGAGTTCTTCACTGGGACTGCTATAATCTGCCACCTTATGAAAGCCTGCTGTATATTTTTTAGCTGTTTGGGAAACTGTGACAAAGCTTTTAGTCTCCAATCTGCATTCCTGTCTGGAAAAGCTCAGGACCATTCCAGTGGGGTAGAGAAGCTGAAGTGGCAGGAAGTGTTATGTCTGAATACAGCTTTTTATAGTCCTGAAAGCAGTACATACAGTTCTTGAAAGTTTTATAGCTGTTTTTTAATAATTTTTAAATGCCTATTGGAAAAAGTTTATTCGGGTGTTAGAAAACAAGCTTTGCCTTCCCAGCCCTCAACTTGGGGGAAAAAGAAAAAGGGAAAGAATAACTTCTTTGGTGCTAAGGTCCTTACTGCCACTGGAAAATCTTTTGTTTACCTCAAAACTAAGTTGTCTCTGGCTTAATAGAAACTTTGGAGCATCACTGTTACCCTGTACTTGGCCACTATATAAAGCACCATGGATTTGGTTGCTACAGTCCCTTCCACATTTCTACTTCTCTGTAGCATCCTTGAATGTTTGAAATACAGACTCATCCTGCTCTGACAGTGTTGTGCCTCTCCCATCAGACAGACAAGAACCAGACAATGCTTGCACAAGCAGCACAGCAGTTGAAGCTGCAGTTTCTGGCAAAAAACCAGTTTAGAGGTGCCAAGCTCCAAAAACAATACGTGCAAGGAAAAGGGCAATAACAAAAATATCTTTGCAACCATTTGGTTTTTTTACCATGTCCATGTTGATATTTAAACCAAAAATAGGTTGAGAAGGTACTTTGGAAGGCACTTTGACTCACTTTGGAATTGTACTAAGAGCTTTCTTGATTTTTGGATGCGTTTCAGCTTTAGGAGCTTTTCTCCTTTTCCCATTAGAGGATATCGTTAGACTGCAAGCACTGAGCTGCCTGCGGATTGTGAGAGTCAGGGACTGAACCTTCTTCATGCACTGCAGCATTAAAGAAATAGACAGTTCCTCAAGACACAGTCTTAAGCTGTGCCAAGGGAAGTTTAGGTTAGACGTTAGAAAAAATTCTTCTCTGAAAGAGTGATTGCATGCTGGAATTGTCTGCCCAGGGAGGTGGTGGAGTCACCGTCCCTGGACATGTTTAAAAAAAGACTGGACGTGGCATTCAGTGCCATGGTTTAGTTGATGAGGAGGTGTTAGGTCATAGGTTGGACTAGATGATCTTAAAGGTCTTTTCCAGCCTAGTTCATTCTGTGATTCTGTGTGATTCTGTAATGTCAGTCTGCTGTGAATTATGGGCACAGAAGTCTCTATCTTGATGGAAGTCCTTTCAGATTCTGAATCCAGGCTCTGTGCAGTACACTGGAGACCAAACACTAACAAGTTCGCCCTTCTTTTTCCTCTCAGGGCTGTCAGCGAATCGTGGAAGACTGGCAAAGAATATTGATGGTCCGATCTCTTGTTGTGAACCCTCATGAGGACATGAGAACTTGGCTCAAGTATGCCAGCTTGTGTGGCAAGAGTGGGAGGCTGGTGAGCATTGTCAGGCTTTGTCCTCTTCAGCAGGTTTTTGGACAACTGGCTTTGCTGTGCTGCTTTCAACCTTGAGCATTCCTAAATGCTTTCATTGCCCAAGTGGGATGGGCTCTCCTCTGAGGAAGAAACTAGTCAGAAATTGTTGAAATGCTAAAATTGTAACCAGCATAGAGTTCACGCTTGTAGCCAAGGTTATTTTTGTGGGACTGGTATTATACCTGAGAACCCCTGAGCCAATTTTTTTATTGCATGCTATAACTGGACGTTTTTATGCAGCACTGGAGATTATTAATAATAGCTCTCTCTGCTAGAGTAGAGTGTCAAATCTGGAGTGTGATGTTACTGTTAAACATTAGAGTTCTATTTTAACATTCACCACAAAATTTATCACCAAATATTTTAAACAGAGACTTTACACTTTCTACTGGCTTCTGAAATGAGAATCTAATGCTCTGATCCAAAGGAAGACATATGGTTTATCATGTGGTATTCTTATGAGTCCAGGGAGTCTGCTGTGTGTGGTATCTGGAGGGTCAGAGGTACTTTTTTAGTGTTGGGCAATTCTGAAGCAATATGAGCTGGAGGTAACAATGAGCTCGTTTTAACCTGCTTTTTGTCTTTGCCACTTTCTCCAGGCTTTGGCCCACAAGACTCTTGTCCTGCTCTTGGGAGTCGATCCATCTCGACAGCTGGATCACCCACTGCCAACAGTCCATCCCCAAGTGACTTATGCATACATGAAGCACATGTGGAAGAGTGCCCGTAAGGTACAGGAGAACATAGTGCTCTGTTTCACTGCTCAGGTTTTGTGAAATGCCATACACGATAGCTCTTCATGTTCCCCACAGAACAAAGGCAAGGCTGGAGGTTTTACTTTTGCTCCCCTAAAAGAGAGTAACTAATTCCTTTCCTTACTGTTATTCAGATTGTAAGCTGTTTTTTTCCTTTAAAACTCCGTAAGGCAGAGAAAACCTGGCCCTAATTTTACTTCATACATGGAAAGATTATTTTTGCTAAACCAGTAGCTGGTACCCAAAGGATGCAGCCGAGATTAATGGTCAGTAGTAGCTCTTTGGTCCTGTGTAGGTGTGGTACTTGATTTTTCATCCACTGTTCTGATTGCCAGGTCTCTACACTGTACCTGTGGTCAAGGTTACATGCTGAAAGAGGGAAGTAAAGGGGATTTATTACCAGTTTGAGAAGTGTCCTGAACGGTTTGCACTTAGTTGCTGAGCAGAACTGATTTTTACTAAAGAGATTATTGGAAATTTCTAACTGAAAGACAGCTGAAAAGTACAGGGGCTTTTGTCATGGGAACAATTTGGCTCCAGAGCACCCAGGGTGAATGTTTTTGACATTGCAGCACAGGGAGAATTAACATAATCAAATCCAATAAGCTTCAGACTGGATAAGTTATCTTTTTTTTAATATACATTAAAGCCTCCATTTATCCTCATGTTCTGCCACATTTTTTTTTTCTGCCTTTGGGATTGCCAGCACTGGAGCAGAGCCATTGCTGTGGGAACATTGCCATGACCTAACTGTTCTTTATTTGAATCAAAAAGGCAGAAGGAGCTGTTGCTGAGGCCCAGTTCTGTTGGGTCTGTAAAACAGTGAAATTGCCTCTTACCTTCTTCAGTAAATGACCCCAGAAGTATGTGGGGTCTTTGCCTGCCTCTGTGAGGGAAACCATGTTTTGCAGTGTTTGATTTGGGGTCAAGAAATAGGTGGACATGGTGCAGGACACTGGTGCAGTGGTGGAAAGCAGAATGAGAGAAGGCACAAAGATTAAGGGGCTGGGAGAACATGTCTAAAATTAACTGATGCAAGAATAGGTGGAGCCCATGAAGATGGGGAAAAACTGATATCAAAATAGGTAAATAATACATAGTTACACCTGTGTAGTAGTTTTATGTAACTGTGTGTGTTCACTTGATTTGGTATCCTAAGTAATAAGCTGCTGATGTAGGCTGGTATGGTGGGAAATGACCTTTTTTTCTAGCTGAGCAGTTCAAGGTTCCTCTGTTGACCCAAAATGTTTTCAGTACTGCCATTTTGGCACTTGCCAAATCCAGCAGGAAAAAAGCTGGCATCTGGAAGGAAACCAACCACACAGCACTTGCAGAGCTCCATGACAGTCTTTTCTTAAACAACAGATAAAAATGGATAAGTAAACCCTATTGCATTTCTTCTAACAAGGACCTTTGCCAGCAGCTGTGTTCTAAGCCATATCCCATAAAAAGGCTGCATGAAAACTTAGGAATTCAGTTGTTCGGGAAAACTTACTGCTTTCAGTCTTAAGTGCTCCGTGTGTCAGCTTTTGGCGATCAGTTTTCAATATTAATGGAAACTGAAGAACAGATTGTTGGGTGTATCTAGATATGAGAGGGGCACATAATAAAAAGATAACGTTCTGCATTGATACTGTTTGGCAATATATTTTGCCTATTTTTAATGGCTATCTAGTATAACTATTTATAAGATTGTTATTTACCCTCCCCCCCCACCAAGTCCCTTCTATCTAGGTTACGAGCTGTGGAATGCACCACGTTAATGTTAAGAGTATGATACTTTCTTTTTTTCACCCTGGGCTAATACCCTTTTTCCTCATCACTGAGTTGTGCACACTGACATTTGAATGAGATAGATGAGGCATTTGAGCTCAGGTGGTTCTTAGCTCTAACATAGCTCATTCCTATAGATTCACAGAAGTAATTTAGGCTTCTAACAGCATATTCTGCAGCTCCTAACCTGAAATTACCTTGCAGATTGCAGGAGCTTTACTCTTAGTTCTTTCCAGTGAAGTGTGCGTACTTTTTTCTTAAATCTTTAATTCTGGGTTTTCCTACCCCAGAATTCTTTCCAAGGAATTTTAAAAAGATTTTTTCCCTCAGAATTTGGTAGTGCAACTTGCTTTAGCACTACTGCCCTATGTAATATTCTGGCAAAGGAGCAATGCACATTTGTACTTCTTCAATAACCTTAGGAGAAATCTAGACTTCAATTTGTTGAAGCAACTCAACGTTAATGTCCCATGGTGTGTACTTCAAGCCTAGCCAAAGCTGGAAGGTTAGGAGGAAAGATCAGGAAGCTGCAGGTTTCCGTTCAGGCATTATTTTCGCAAATTGTCTTTTTTTTATTGTCCGGCCATAACATGTTATAGGTAGGCTTCTCTGGATTTGTGATCCTGTCTGTTTGGTATTGTCCTGGTCAGATACAGTTTCTAAGCTATAAACATTCGACTGTTGGAATTGCCAGGCTTAGTTCATGCTCAGCTGCAAACGAGAAATCTCTGTACTAGAATCTCGCACTGCATGGGCAGTAACAGGGCATTCTCTGCTGTTGAAGTTTTCTCCCTGTACAGGTGACCTTGTTGCTTTGGCGGAGTTGAGTTCTTGCACATCAGAGCACGGTGTTAACTTGTGTTATGGTCAGTCATACCTTTGGCTCTCTGTCTGTATGACAATGAAGGTGTGCCTGGCATCAGAAGGATGCAGTTATTTGTTCCTCAGTTTAGCAATTTCAGAGACGACAATCTCTAACCTCTTCATTTATTTGGACATATTCAAAGTGTAAAGTGACTTTAGAGGGATGTCAATGGCTGAAAAGCTTTGAAAGAAAACCATAGATTTTTATTTCAGTGAAAATTCATTTCCTCATTGTCTTCCTCCCTTGAAAAGTTGTATTTAAGCCCTGTGGTCCTCACTGCCTCCATCATCCCTTTGCAGATCGACGCGTTCCAGCACATGCAGCACTTTGTGCAGACCATGCAGCAGCAGGCCCAGCATGCCATCGCCACCGAGGACCAGCAGCATAAGCAGGAGCTCCATAAGCTCATGGCACGGTCAGCACAGGGTCCTGGGGCACCCTTTAGCTCTAGACTGAAACTGAAGGCTTTCCTGAGGTGCAGGGTCCCTGCAGGTGACACATTTCAGATGAAGCTCATGCTTTGATTGAAAGAACGGGGGTTTTCTCGTTTAGCTGCTTTGGTATTACATTCTTATCTACCATGTAATGTTCAGTAGATGTTACTGGGACACATCAGCCTAAACAAGCTTGTATTTGTTGCTGGTGGCTAGTTGTATTTTTCCAGCACTGTGGCTCACTGGCAGAAGGCAGAGCACTCAGCATGGCTGTTTCTTTGCTTTTCAGGAGATTCAGTCACTAGGAAAGAAACACTTCCCACACGCCTGGCACATCTGTATTAAGTACACAGGCTGCCAAGCAGAACAGCAGTGCTTTGGGCAGTAGGTGCTCAGCATGTGATGGTCTCTTATAATACTGTTGCATTAAAAACCCTTTCTCCATTTTTCTCTGTGGATCTGTAGGTGCCAGATCTGGTTTTCTCAGTTTAAGTTAAAATTTGTATAGTGCTTTCCTTTGAAGGTTTGCTTTTTTTGAAGGGAAGCATGCACTCAATTTGCTTTTATGAGGATGGGAACTTGGTAATGCCATTGTCTTATTTTTTCAGTGACTATCATTGAAAACAAATTAGTAATGATTTGCATACAATATTTGTCTTGCACAACGCTTTCTGGAAAACTCAAAATACAGAAAGGACAGCCATGTAACTGTGGCATTTAAAGCCTGCTGAGGGAGCAAAGTATTAAGTTTTGCACAAACCTTGACAACCCCACCCTGCTGCAGTAAAAATATGTTGTTTTTCCTTTCCTCTAGGAGGGAATGACTTAATGGGGTTCTGGCGGGGGGAAGAACAGTTCCTCTGTGATTCCATTGTTTGTCTGTCAGTGTTCTCCCCAGAAGGCTCATTCATATGATGCTCAGTGCAGCTCACCAGCATGTGTGTATGCATTTTACCAGCACAGACTGATGAAGTCTTTCGATGTTGCTGTTACCTACTTCTTGCATTTATTTTATAACTCATACAGATGAGGAAAAAAGTTTGATCCCCACCTTTCCTCTTAAATTAAACCATCAACTAGTTAGTTCCACACTACAAGCAAGATGGATATAGTTTGAACCTTGCGTCCAGCCTGCAGGAGAAGCTTCCTGACTGGATTCACCACATGGAATGTCTGTTAGACTCCAGATAACAAGTTTGCCTTTTAATCCAGAGGCTTTGTTTTCATTTTAGGTTTTGAATCAATAATCCCTTTGCTTAACCAGGTGTTTCCTGAAACTGGGTGAGTGGCAGCTGAACCTGCAAGGCATCAATGAGAGCACCATCCCCAAAGTCTTGCAATACTACAGTGCTGCAACGGAGCATGATCGCAACTGGTACAAGGTCATTACAGAAAAGTTTCCAGTTAAATTTGATCAAATCCATACTACAGGAAAGGAAGATGTTAATTGGAAGATCTCTAACTGTCTGCCTTGTTACTGCCAGTAGGATTAAAAAAAACAAAACAGAACCAAAAAAACAGAGAAAGTGGCCCCAGGCAACCATGAGATTCTTGTTTAGAATTTTATCTGGTTGGTAAAACTAGGCCACAATTCAGTTTCTATTTTTGCTTTTGAGACTCTCTCCTGTCAGTTAGCAATGAAGGAGAAAGAAAATGGAAAAAATTAACTTGTTCTCAGTCCGTATACTTGAACAAGGAAAGTAGCCCTGTTGTTAATTCTCCAAAGTGCCCTTGATTTCAGGGTTGTGATATTTCAATTAAT
The DNA here is from genome assembly GCA_013399195.1 of Dicrurus megarhynchus. Classification (NCBI taxonomy): domain Eukaryota; kingdom Metazoa; phylum Chordata; class Aves; order Passeriformes; family Dicruridae; genus Dicrurus; species Dicrurus megarhynchus. The sequence goes on along the minus strand of VXAD01008916.1, from coordinate 63,913 downwards.
ATTTGGTGCCAGATCTTCTCTGGGGCAGCCATCTGCTGTATTTTTTCCCCATTACACATCCCCGAGTCCTAACATACTAATTTTCATTTTAGCCTTTGAAAAATTAAGGTATATACAAACATAATTTAATTTTTGGTACTGAGCTCATTTGCTTTAATATTCAACAGGGAGTTCCTGGCCAAGAACTCAACATGATTTTATGTAAGATAATAAGACAGTTCAAATTACAAGCAATTAGAGAAATCAAAGCATTGTGTTGTCGGCAGGGTATTACTTACTTACTGCTGTTGTTTGCAGACACAGAAAGGTTGGATTATATCTAACGGTTAGAAAGTGCATGTTGCAGAAAGGAGTCATCTTCCTTCTGACTTGTGTTCTCTCCCGTTGGCAGGCCTGGCATGCCTGGGCAGTGATGAACTTTGAAGCAGTGCTTCACTATAAACATCAAAACCAAGCCAGAGATGAGAAGAAGAAACTCCGTCACGCGAGCGGAGCCAGCGTCACCAGCGCTAACACCGAGGGCAGCAACAGTGAGAGCGATGCAGAGAGCACTGAGAACAGCCCCATTTCATCCCCGGTGCAGAAAAAAGTCACTGAGGTACCCTCTTTCCTCCCTCTTCATGTTGAGAGATTGGTACTTACTGCTTAGGCACAGGAAAATTTTATGGGCTAAATTAATGCAAATGATTGTTGGCTGTGACCTAAATGACCTAAAGCAGAGGCTGAGGTGGCTGTCATAGGTGATACAGTGCATTAACAAGTTCTGCTACTTAAGCCCTTCACAGAAGACTGTGAGGAATCTCTTTCATTTACCAGTTATAGTAAGGTGGTAGTTTTTAGGCTGCTTTACTGTCCAGAGCTTGGCAAACAAACTGAAGTATAAAACCATTTCACAGCATTTTCCCTGCCAGGCTGAAAGACGTTTGTGTAGTCAAGCAAAACATAAAATTCTAGGAGCAGCATGTCCTGTGAAGAGTATGAGCAGAAGTCAGCTACAATGGGGATCACGTCTGTATTTCCACATATTTCTTCCTCTTTCCCCTTCTTGAGTTTAGGATTAATGTGGGCTGATGTGTTTGCATAGAACTAATGCAGCAATTTTCATTCCAAAAGGATTTATCCAAGACCCTCTTGATGTACACAGTCCCTGCTGTCCAGGGTTTCTTTCGATCCATCTCTCTGTCTCGAGGAAACAACCTACAAGACACTCTAAGGTACATAATAAAGCACATAGTAAATGAATTCCAGCTGATCAGAGCACATGGTTTCAGATTAGGTAGAACACATTTTTGCTTTTTTTTGTAATGGTTGACTTAAGTGAATGCTTCAGTCCAGGCTAATTTTTGTTAGATGGATTATCCCTGCTCTCTGAGGGTTCTGGGAAGAGAAGTTGCTTGTAAATGAGTCTTGGGCTTTTGGTTGGGTATTTTTTTGTTTGTTTGGGGTTTTTTTGGTGGGTTGGTTTTTTGTTGGTTGGTTGATTGGTGTTTTTTGCTTTGTTTTGGTTATGTGTTCATTTGTTTGTTCTTAACAAAAGTATTTCTCTTTTTTAGAGTCCTTACTCTGTGGTTTGACTATGGTCACTGGCCTGATGTGAATGAGGCTTTGGTAGAAGGAGTGAAGGCAATCCAAATAGACACTTGGCTGCAGGTAAATAACACAGAGAGAAATCCCAGTTCTGGGGCTAGTTTGGGGATTTGCTGCATGATATCCGTGATGATCCTGAGAGCAGTGTGCAGTACAGTCTGTAACTGATTTACAAGCATCTTGAACAGAAAAATGAGAAATGTTTCTGTATTTATATGCAGATTAGTGCATATTAATGAGAAAGAATGAAAATTCTTAAATTAAAGATGATGTGGATTCAGTGGTGATCAAGTATAAAGCACCACGGTCCTGCTCTGATGTAGTTCACAATCTGTTTCAGGATTGCCTTGCAGAATAACTCTTGTAATTAAATTTAAAATACTTTATTTCCTATTTAAGCATTATACTTCAAGATGCAGCTTTCCATAGTAGGATCCTGCAGCAGTTTTGCACAGAACACTTGTGATCTCATTGAGCTGTTGTACAATTCTGTTTGGAACCTTGTGTTACCCTCTGACCAACTCAAAAATGAGTGGTGGGCTTCCCTGTCCCCTTTAGAGGCTGTGAGGTCTCTAGGAGAGGGCAGAACATCTGGTGCACTGAACACATGAGATGACAGGGGGTATTTATTTTCCTTATCCTTACTACTAAGGTTATCCCTCAGCTCATTGCCAGAATTGACACCCCTCGACCACTGGTAGGACGTCTCATTCATCAGCTGCTCACAGACATTGGTCGGTACCATCCCCAGGTAAGCGTTAGCTTAGAGGAGGAATTTTCACAGGTGTCAGTTACGGCCTTTCCTGTGTTCCATTTCACCACGTCCAGATGCCTGCATGGGAAGTCAGAGCAAGTGATGATAGTGAGGATGGGGACAATTTCTGTCACTGCTGCTGCTTTCACCTCAGCACTGTTCATATAAAAATGGAAAGAGGTGAATGACCCATGCAGCCTGGGAAGAACTCTTTGTCTAATGTAATTTAATGTCTACTGGGTAGTGCAAATCACCTTAAATGTCTTTAAGTAACTACTAAGAACCTACCTCACAGGTTTTATCTACATTTCTTCCCAGAGTGTGGAATATCACAAAATCCTAAAACCTGTTTTGCTCTTCCAGTTTGAAAGAGGCTCTCAGTGTCATTCTGCTACTCAGTGGATTAAAGTCTTGAAAGCCTTTTGGATCAGAAGACTTCCAGTAGCAAATTCCTATTATCACTTTCCAGAAGCAAGCTTGCTTCCTCCTGTTTCTCCCTAAGGCTGCTGTTTATTGATGTTTTGCTAATTATTTAAATTTATGTAGCTCTTCTGTGGGGTTCTAAAGTATTATTGGTTGCTGTCCCTTGCAGGCTTTGATCTATCCTTTGACTGTGGCTTCTAAATCTACGACCACTGCTCGGCACAATGCTGCAAATAAGATCTTGAAAAACATGTGTGAGCACAGCAACACTCTGGTGCAGCAGGCAATGATGGTGAGTGCTCAGTGTAGCATTAAGTGTGTTATGTTGGATGGATGGATGTCAGTTACAATAACACAAAATGACTATTCATTGTTGATTCTGTTCAAGTACAATTAATTTGGGGTATTTGCAACTGGTAGAAGTTACAGTATTAGTATAATTTCCAGAGAATGCTTTAATTTTAAAATAATTCACACACTGAGCTTTTGTATTTCCTTATGAATAAATTTAGAGAAGAAATAGATGAAAAATCTTTGTTCCATAAAGAGGTGATTCTGCTTAATGGAAAACAGAAACAAAACTTACTGAGCATAGCATGGAAAGAGTAATTTAATTAATTTGATAAAGATTTTTATGAATAAATGAAAAATAATGCTTTCAGGCCACGCTACACAAGCATATGGAAAATTTCAAAGGTAACAAATACGGTGAGAAAAGCCTGGTCTGCTTCTTGCAGAAGAAAATGCGCCATCAAAAAAATGTGGTAGTTCTTGTGGCTCCCTCTGGCTGCCAGGAACAAATATTTCATAACATTAGAGAAGAAAGGAGTTTTGCATTTTTAAGTCAGGACACAGTCCCTGGGATTTCTTTAGGCATTTAATCTTTTTTTTCTGTCCTAAAACAGGTGAGTGAAGAGCTAATCCGTGTGGCCATCCTATGGCACGAGATGTGGCATGAGGGGTTGGAAGAAGCATCTCGTCTCTATTTTGGAGAAAGAAATGTAAAGGGAATGTTTGAGGTGCTGGAACCACTTCATGCAATGATGGAGCGTGGGCCTCAGACTTTAAAGGAGACATCCTTCAATCAGGTATCAGCAAACAGCCCAAGAGGGTGTTCTTCAGGACAGCCACCTGCCCCAGTTGTGTTACAAGAACTTTTGCCATTTAACACAAAAAGTAAATCTCTTGGGACTCATTATGTTAGTTGCAGCGTTCATTGTTAACATTTATCTTCAGATCTGTGTCAGTTTTGGTGACTATAAGGGGCCGTGGTGGTCCAGATTGCCCTGGAGTCTTGTATTGGCAGGGTGCCTGATAGGGACTGGAAAACGATGGCTGCTCTGCAGTTAATTATTCTGCTTTGCTCACAGTAAGCACTAGCACAGATAACAGAGAATTAACTGAGCTTGTGAGCCTACTGTTAAAGGGTGATTCCAAGCATTCAGTTGCCTCCTATAATGAAGCCTACTTGTGAGCAATGTTGTTTGATAAATTCAATGCAATTCATCTTGGATCCAGGAATTTCTGGATCTTTAATTCTGATGTGCTATAAAAATGTGAGATCAAGTATTTGTAGTACAATTTGAAAAGAGACTCTGATGCTCTTTGTAGGTGTTAAGTGGTCTCCACCTGTTACGGTCTGTTGAAATTCTTTTTTCTGTTGTTTTCCTCCCTAGGCCTATGGCAGAGATCTTATGGAAGCTCAAGAGTGGTGCAGGAAGTACATGAAATCAGGAAATGTCAAAGACCTAACTCAGGCTTGGGATCTCTATTATCACGTGTTCAGACGTATCTCAAAGCAGCTGCCACAGGTGAGGGGGGAGATTCAGTTCTTTTGTGGGTCTTACAGTGCAAGTTGTCAATACCAACCTTCGCTTTATGTTTTCTGGTTATTCAAAACATACTAATTCAGTATTCTGGAAATAACTGCATAGGGTTTGCTGCAAATTTGGTGTTTATGCAGCACTTCCTGTAAGTACCTGAAGTATTGGTCACTGCTTGAACTGTTTTAGGTCCCTTGACAGCATGAACTCTTCAGATGGTTCTCTGAGATTGAACTGAAATTCTAAGGGGTTGTATTTCTTTTGGTTTTGGTAGCTCACTTCTTTGGAACTACAGTATGTGTCACCAAAACTCTTGATGTGCCGGGATCTGGAATTGGCAGTGCCAGGAACGTATGATCCCAACCAGCCCATCATACGGATTCAGTCCATCGCACCCTCACTGCAGGTCATCACCTCCAAGCAGCGGCCCAGGAAGTTGACATTAATGGGTAAGAGAGAGCAGTTTTCACTTAGCTATGCCAGTATTTAAACAGTTGGTGCTCTTAGGTCAAACTACATATTTACCTGGTAAAACTTCTCCAACCTTTCCTTTCAGGTGAGGTTTTTCTTAGTCAGTCTGACTGCCGCACTTTCCAGTTTTTGGGTGCATGTGTGTTTACTCTTGTCTGTTCGTTCAATGGGAATAAACTTTTGTGCACTAATTCTTTTGCAGGAAGCAATGGGCATGAGTTTGTGTTCCTTCTGAAAGGTCATGAAGACCTTCGCCAAGATGAAAGAGTGATGCAGCTTTTTGGGTTGGTCAACACTCTGCTAGCAAATGACCCAACTTCTCTTCGTAAAAACCTCAGGTGTGTGCTCTAGGTAATCACTGAAAGTGCTTGTGCATATGTGACTCCTTACATGGGTGCAGCTTCACAAGTAAACCTTGGCAGAAGCAGTTGGTTTGTGAAGAAATGGCAAATCTTGGAACTAAGTTAATTAAAAACAGCATTCATAGAATTCAAACATGGAGGAAATGTATCTGAGGGGGTTGTTTGTTTTATTGAAGTCCTATCTTGTAAATTGTTATGGTCTTTCAAGACACCTTGAGCACTGCCTTAGGAGCCTGAGAATGGGTTTTTGCCAAGGATTTTTTATTATAGTCGCTAAATAGCTTGGTGAAGAGTCACTGAGTGCAATTCTCCACAGCGTCTTTCAAGCAAGAACACATCAAATATCATGGGCAAATAACAGATCATTGTGGGTGACATAACATGTACCTTCTGAAAGCAGCCTTTCAGTGAAAACCACATAAACTTTGAGCTTGTCTGTAGATTATCTGTCAACGATCTGTGCAAATGGATATTTGAAGTCTGTTTGAAAAGACAAGCAGAGCAACCATTGACAAGACAATTTGGACCAGAAACAGATTTAGTAGTAGTAGTTTTAAGCATCTCAAAATCTAGTAATTCACAATATACAACAATTTGAGCTGTGATTCTCCATTTTTCCCATAGCATCCAGAGATATGCTGTTATTCCACTGTCTACAAATTCAGGCTTAATTGGCTGGGTGCCCCACTGTGACACGCTGCATGCACTGATCCGAGACTACAGAGAGAAGAAAAAGATCCTGCTCAACATTGAGCATCGCATTATGCTGAGGGTAAGGGGCAAAGCTGGCAGAGGTTTTGGTACATTCTTTTAGGACACCAGCATCTTAATGAAGGAAAATGGTGCGAGGCTTCTTCCTCTACCTCTTTTCTGATTGTTACAATAAATAAAAAAGATTAGATAAGAGTTATAGCTTGCCATATGTTTATTTGTTTCTCCTTCCCAGTTGAAGCAGTGACCACAAGTTGTTGCCATCTGGTGACTGATATGTGTTTGGAATTTTGCATGACTGTGATGTGCCTCATACAAGGTGCCGTGCTGCTGGCATTGCAAACATTGTGTCTAAGTAGCAGGGCCAAAATTAGACAGACTGGAGAAACTGAACACTACTAGAAAATTTGGAATTCCCTGCCAAAAAGGAAAGCGTTTTCCAGCCCAGAAGACTTATTTGGATAATGGTTTTTGAAAAATACTTACCTTTGCATTTTTTTTAGTTAAATAGGGCTGTGGGCTGCTGACTTTGTGGATACTAAATCATTTGCTATCCCATTTAAAAAGAATTCTTCACTGTTGTGTGATCATCTCACTGTGTTCGAAACATACTAGTCAGTCTACAAATAATTTAAGTATAAACTTGATATGAAATTAATTATGATTGCTGTGTTTCTCACACTGCAACCAGAGGCTACTGGAGGTGGCTTTTTAATTTGCTGAATGTCACTTCTGAATTATAGATGGCTCCAGACTATGACCACCTGACTCTGATGCAGAAAGTAGAAGTATTTGAACATGCTGTCAATAACACAGCTGGGGATGACCTTGCCAAACTGCTGTGGTTGAAAAGTCCAAGCTCGGAGGTGAGTTCAACACAAGTACTGTACAACTACAAACAGTAGTGTGTGTAATTATCTTCTCTGCAGAATGAGTGAGAGATGGAGTTTATTCATCCTAAACCCCAGCTGAATCACTGCAGAACATGTATCCACGCATGTATCCCCACACGAGGGGCCTTACAAGGCTCAGAACACAAGTGAAGTGCAAAGCACAAGACTGGAGATACCAGTCTCCATATACTCTTCAGGGGAGAGAAAAGCAGAAGCCCCAGAATATATTCTCTTAATGACTTGGACATCTAATTCAAGGGCACTACTGAACCCAACTTACAGACTACTGAACCTAAGCATATCGCAGTTCTGCTTTGTGCAAAATGCAAATGGTTAATGTATAAATTAAAATATAAATTGAAACATGCAACATGCCTGCCTGGCTTTTTCTGTTTTGTCTCCACTTGTAGGTGTGGTTTGACAGAAGAACAAATTACACCCGTTCACTAGCTGTGATGTCAATGGTTGGGTACATTTTGGGCCTTGGGGACAGGTAAGTAAAGCTATAAAGGTTTCTTTTATTTAAAAGCACAGACTATGAAGGCCTATCAAGGCCATTCCTTGGATCTGTTCTTGTGATAACATCTTCCATTGTGGTTACTGCTGAGTTGTAGTGATACCATTTTCAGGTCCTAATTGTGCTGCTGTTATTCTCAGCACTGCAGGTATGAGATGCAGTTTGTGTATCTTGAGTACAAATAAGGCTTTCTTCCTTTTTGAAATGAATATGCATGGAACTACATCAAGGACCACAAGTTCTAATTTTGCCCTTTCACAGAATGGGAAATCTTTCTCCATCCATTTTATTAACAATATAACTTCCAAAATACTTTCAAAGACAATGTATATTAGATTTAAAATTTGTAATGCAAAAAACAGCTGAACCCTTACATGTTTTAATAACAAGAGCTCTTATTTCTGAATTTAAAAGTCTCTAACATGAAATTATAAATCTTTGAAAATAGAATTAAAACAAAATTGGAAGATGTAAGCACGAATACAGCACTGTAGTTTTGCTTTTGGCTAGTCTGGATTGATTTTCTTCTCTGTTGGTGGTAAAACAATTTGTGTTACTTCAAATGTAGCATAATGCATTACATTTTTCTATACTGAAAAAAACAAGCAGAAAACAAGCAGAAAAATTTATCCTAACTGAAAAATAAACATTCATATCCAAGAAATATACTGATTGTTCTGGTCCAGGAGGTTATTTATATTCCAAGGTGAGAAGACCTCTAACTCCTGAGAGGTAATTACAAAAGTAATGGGACAGATGCACTGTCAATAAGGTTTCCTGTTCATCCTGAGACTGAAGAACTTGGACAAGCAAGCTATCACTGGCTGTTCTTGTTCATGAAGATAAATATCTTTTCAGACTGGAGCTGCTGTGATTTACTTTGGGTTTTTGTAATGGTCTGTCACCCATGGTCTGTTTTTTCTCCTACTCCTTCACTAAAGACACCCTTCCAATCTGATGTTAGACAGACTGAGTGGAAAGATCCTGCATATCGACTTTGGGGACTGTTTTGAGGTAAGTCTTTGTCTTTTGACATGACATTTTCAGTAATATTTCACATTTTCTAGTGAAACAGAAATTAATCTATAAGCCAGGACAAACTGACCTTGGAGTCTGATCCTGGGCAAACCCTTTGGCTCTCTTTTTAGCTTCCCGTTACCTACAGGCAAGATGAAAATAATAGACACTTCATCCTGGAGGCATGTCTTAGGGATTAGCTGACCACTGGAACAAGCAAGAAGTGCTAGCATCACTTCCATTATATTTCTTGGAGCAATACAGACTGCTGGTTGAGTTTTCCCTTTTCTTACCAAGTTAGTCATCTGTCTTCTCCCAGTAATTTGTGAAAACTGAGGAACATAAAGTTGTGACTTTATTTCCTATTTGGAATAAAATCTTCATGACTGTAGCAAAAAGATCCCAGTATTTAATAACTTTTAAAGAGTAAGTTAGCTATTAATTTACTTACTCTCCATCATCATGTGTTTAGGTTGCAATGACAAGAGAAAAGTTCCCTGAGAAGATTCCATTTAGATTAACAAGGATGCTGACAAATGCTATGGAGGTAAGCATCCCCTCTTTGATTTGGAGGGGACTGTTCCTAGGGAAAATGGCAACATTTCTCAGTTTTTCCTGTATTTTTTGTTGTGGCTAAACTTTACCACTCGTTAAGAACCAGAGGTGTTAATATTTCAGCTTAATTTTCTGTAAGTTAAAATATCTCCGGTGATATTTGCAGTACATTACAGCGGAAAGCAACTTTTTAGTTAGAAAATAAACTACCCTGAAGTTCCTCCAATTTCTTAGGCCTTCCATAGTCTCCCCATTTCAAATAGCTGTTTATATCAACCAGACACAGTCAGTCACATGGTACTTCACAAAGATCATCTTCATGGAGAAGAGAGCTTCTTAGTTTGTAATTAATGTCTGTCTTGTTCTCTTAATGAACAAAGCATAGTGAACTCCAGTTCAAAACCACTTCCTGCTCTCTGAGTGTTGGGGTTGAAGTTGCAGAGTGAACAAAGCAGTGGTTGATTCACTTCTTTTTCTTTCAAAGGTGACAGGCCTTGATGGGAATTACAGAATCACCTGTCACACAGTGATGGAAGTGCTACGTGAACACAAGGACAGTGTCATGGCTGTGCTGGAAGCCTTTGTGTATGATCCCTTATTGAATTGGAGATTGATGGACAGTAAGTGATTCTGATAAAATAGTGACAGCAAGAGAGTATTTATACAAGAAATCCAGAAGCCTGAAATCCAGTGTGTTTTCAAACAATCTGATCAAACTGTTAGTTTGCATGTGGTATTTCTGTGTGCACAGTTTTAGGGATTTTGATACGAAATTACAGCAGTGATCAGGAGATCGAAATTATTTTCAGGTGACATCAAATCTGGAGAAGGAGAAAGGCGGCCAAATCTGTATTGTTTGTGGACAAATTTGCTCTGAAACACTGAAACTCCAGTTCATGCTTTTCAACTCCTTGTTTTCTTGCAGCAAATACAAAGGGCAATAAGCGCTCGCGAACAAGAACAGACTCCTACTCAGCCAGTCAGTCAGTAGGTGAGTAGAAAAGATGGTAGCTGTCACAAATATGCTTTTCAAATGAGCTGATTAACAGTCTTGCTAATGTTTCCAGAAGAATATTTCAGCTGCTTTTCAGCTTCACATTGATGCTTTTGTGTTTTTGTGGTTTTTTCAATAGAAATGTTGGACAGTGTGGAATTGGGTGAGACAGCCCATAAAAAAGCTGGGACCACAGTGCCTGAATCCATCCATTCCTTCAGTAAGTTTCATTGTTGTTTGTATATTGATCCAGAAACTGTTCTTAGATCAGAAAATTTCATCATGATCCAAATGCAATTATATGAGATGGGACAGATACAGTCTCTCCTCAGCATAAATGAGGAATATAGTTACCTGAGTTCTCAACTCCAACAAAAAGAGTTGTATCTATAGAAAATGCATCTAGGTTTGCTCTCAAAGTGATATTTGGAAAGGGCACATCTAACCGCAGTATAAATGCTTTTGTTGTTCAGATGAAGTCCTAATTCTGTGTCTTATTTCTGTCTTTTAGTAGGAGATGGTCTGGTGAAGCCAGAAGCTCTAAATAAGAAAGCAATTCAGATCATCAACAGGGTTCGAGATAAGCTCACTGGTGAGCATGTAGTTATGTTTATATAAAAGAAACATAAAATCTGATGGATCAGCACTATCCTTAGTGTTTGTATTTTGTGTTAATCCTTGAATTCAATATATTCTGATTAAGTGGATGAGGCCATTTTCCTGGTTTTGTCCAAAACCTAAGTACTGTGCCTGCATTTAGATACAAGTAAGTCTGATTTGAAAAGTACAGAGGTGTTTGTAACTACAAAGACTTAATATTTTGCATGTCTTATCCTGTTAGTGGAAGTTGAATTTTTACTGTCCTGGCTTCATAGTTTGCAGCATTTAGTTGCAAAATTTTGCACTTTTAAATTTTATAAGAAATTACTCCCCACCTGCCAGATAATGTACTTGAAGGGATTAGGACCAGGATTTGTGACTCCTTTTGTGGGTTTTTTTTCATCCTTTAATTTCCAAGGTCGAGACTTCTCTCACGATGAAACTCTCGATGTACCCACACAAGTAGAACTGCTCATTAAACAAGCAACTTCTCATGAGAACCTGTGCCAGTGCTACATTGGATGGTGAGTTTGTCACTCAGCTAACCTGGCAAAACTCTTCTGGAATAGTCTGAGCAGGGAACTGCTATAGAGAACCTCACTTGTGTAGTTACTTACTTGTAGGAGCCCTTACCACATACTGCATCTGCTCTGGTAGATTTCGCAAGCCCATGGCAATGCCATAGGCAGTCCTCTAGGAAAGTTGCTGTTATAAGTAGTGACAGGGATTTTACATTTTAAGTGTTTGAAATAAGGAATGTGGTGGTCAGTGCTTTCAGTTACACTGAAGAACCAAACAAAGATGATTTAGTGTCATTTTGAGAGTTAGATAACTTAGAACTATGCTTAAGGAAGTAGATCTCTTTCCTGCTAATGTTTTAAAAGTGACAAAGATCACCTGGCAACTTTTCCTGTGCTAAAATGGTGCCTAGTCTGTATGGAATCTCAGTCCTTCTCGGTGTTGCCTTTGTGAAACTACATGCAAGTCAACATTAATACAATATCTTTATTTTCTTTAGGTGTCCTTTCTGGTAACAGAAGATTCTAGAGTATGCACAGCCTTTTATTCTGGAGGCTTTTTCACTCCAAACTTGCTCTTCTACAAACACAAACTGAACATTGGACTGAAATACAGCCTTTGTCAAATATTTTTAAATGTAAATGAAGAGAGTTATTGTATATTAAAAGTTGGTGTAAGCCAATGTATAGCTGCTGTTGGAAAAACAAGCTGTCTGAAACACAACACTTGATTTGGGTTTCCAGGACAGTGAAGACTGATTGTACCACAGATGTCTATGGTTCCACTTGGTCTTTGGGGAACTGGAGATCCATTGAAAATAACTATACGGGTTTTCACTTACTTTGCAATGTAACTAAGTAACTTGCAGATTAATTATTGCCCTGGTCATTCCTGTTGATGTGGGTGCAGTGAGCTCAATGCGCTTGTGCAGGAGGCTTCATTTAGGTTTGGGGGGAGCTGCATAACTGGAAAGAAAGAGAAGTAGAATTTTACCATTGTTTCCTCCTGTACCTTGTTTTCAAACTTGATTCTTGCCCCAAAATTGGAAATTGTCTACCTGCTCATTACACTAGTTCAGGATTTGTGTTTCTGACTAGATCAGGGTTTTGAGCACATCCAAGATTTGAAAACCTTGAGCAGAGCAAAGTCAGAGTGCCTCTGTGCAGAGTGATCGGTGGCAAACTGGATGCAGAGTACAAATAAATACCACTTGGGAGCTTCCTGCAGTGTCTGGGTTAAAAAGCGGTGTTGGGAAATAACTAGGGAAAGTTAGGGTTTGGCACAGGAGGCAGATGGGAGGTAGAACTGGTTGTAAACTTGAAACAGAAAATAATGGTTATTAAACATGAGGTTGAAGATAAATTTATGATTTATGAATTAAAAATATTAAAAGCAATGCACAAAATACAACAGAGTAGCCATGTTTAGATGCCATGTTGTATTTGAATATTTTTGTGCCAATAAATTACATCAAAATGTAAACACTTTGGCTGTGTTCCTGTTTATTCCTAAGTCTTTATTAGGCAGGGACAGGGAAGCAGATTACATTTTTTTTAAGGTTCCTGTTGCTATTTACTTGTCTTTTTGATCAGTTCAGGTTGTTGGCTTTATTTCCCTTCTGGTAAGAGATGAATGAAGTGTCAGTTGTAAAAAAAACCGTGACCGTACAAGCCCTAAACTTTTGTTCCCAGGAGATGTGATGTCATCTGTGTGAAAAGAATATCAGCTTCCTTGGGCTCAAGGGTCACAGCCACAGCTCCAGGCACAGCATGGAGTGTCGAACAGGGTTCCCTGGGCTTCCTCAGCTGCTTGTGCAAGTGCTGCACTCCAGAACTGGGAAATAAGGAGGTGGCAGTCACAAATTTGGGTATTTGCTCTAGCGCTTTTCTGGGCACCGGTGTGGCCATCAAGGGGACTGAGCACCACAGTATAAGAAAGATTATTAAGCTGCTAGAGAGCGTCCAAAGGAGGGACACGAAGATGCTGAAGAGCCTGGAGGGGAAGAAGAGCCGCAGAGGGCACTTTGGTCTGTTCAGCCTGGAGGAGACTGAGGGGAAACAGATCGCAGTCTACAACTTCCTCTGGAGGGGAAGTGGAGGGGCAGGCATTGATCTTTGCTCTGTGGTGACTAGGGACAGGACCCCAGGGAACAGCTGGAATTGTGTCAGGGGCGTTTTAGGCTGGATATCAGGAAAAGGTTCTTTCCCCAGAGGGTGGTCAGGCACTGAACAGGCTCCCCAGGGAATAGTCACGGCTCAAGGCTGCCAGAGCTCCAGGAGCATTAGGACAACACTCTCAGACACAAGGTGGGATTGCTGGGGTGTCTGTGCAGGGCCAAGAGCTGGACTGGATGATCCCTCTGGGTCCCTTCCCACTCGGGATCTTCTGTGATTCTATGGGTCCCACTGGTGGGTCTTTGTGGGGCGAAAAAGGCCGCGTCTGCCGCACTGAAGCCCAGCCAGGTGGCCATCAGGGCTTTCCTCAGGGCCTCCTAACCCACACAGGGCTTGTCCTGCCCCGTGCTGCCGCTGGGGGCGCCTGCGGTCCCCGCTGTTTTCCTCTCCCCCCTTCCCGCCATCAGTGCTGCGTTCTCGCAACAGCGCCTGATTCTCGCGACAGCGCCGCGCATCAACATGGCGGCTGCCGCCCGCGAGGGGAGCCCGGCGGGGCGGGCGGGCAGCTCCGGGACGCCCGCGGACACTGGGGGAAGCAGCGCGATGTCAGCCCTGCCCGGCTTCGACAGCCCCGACACCTTCGTCAAGGTGCGGTCGGAGAGGGGCAGGGGGAGCGGGGGAGGCACTACCGCTCCCGGCGTGCCGTTTGCGCTCGGGCCATGCCGGGAGCTGTAGTTCTGTCCCGTGGGGGCTGCGTGGGGACCCCAGCCCGAGCGGGTGGCACCCGTAGGGTGTCCCCCAGTGCGAAAGGGAGGGTGTGGGCCGGGCCGGTAGGTGCGGGGGCCAGAAAGGGGTATCGGGGCCTTTTACCGGCCTAGGTCGGGCCCTGACCCTGTCAGCCACCGGCGCTTCCTGCGAATGCCAAGGAATCGGGACCCTCGTGAGGGCCTGTCGCGATGGGAATTGCTCCTGGCATGATAAATCGCAGCCCCCGTGTGTTTTAGCTATGCACGATGCTGCTTCCAGAGCGGGAATGGCTGCCAGATCCCAAGTAGGAAGCGTTGTAGGGATTTGGGGTATTTTGTCTAAGTAATAAGGTATTTATCTGCGTTTCTGCTGATTTAGAATTGTAGAATATTCTGAGTTGGAAGGCTCCCACAAGGATCATCCAGTCCAGCTCCTGGCCCTGCACAGACATCCCAACAATCCCACCTTGTGCCTGAGGGCGTCGTCCTAATGCTCCTGGAGCTCTGGCAGCCTTGGGGCTGTGACCATCCCCCCCGGAGAGCCTGTTCAGTGCCTGACCACCATCTGGGGGAAGAACCTTTTCCTGATATGAAACACAAACCTCCCCTTACACAACTCTAGGTCAAATCTGTAATTGTAGATTGAATTATAAATCTAGTTTTTAGACTTTCATCATTTAAAGCTGTGTAAATGAACTATGGAAGTTACTCCTGGTGAAAAGCCCCACAATACCGCACATTAGAACCATGCGGTTACAACCAGCCAGGCAAAGTGCATTTCTATCAAAGAGTATCATGGGTAAACAGGAACAAAATACTGACAAAATGCTGATAATGGACTGTTCTTGCACAGTATGCTCTCAGCACAGTGGTGGCTGCAACAAAGGCATCTAATGGGCTACCCCAGCCTGGCGACGAGTATGATTTCTACTGCAGCTTCCCCGGCTTCCGTGCATACTGCAACACGCAGGGTGACCGCCTGCTCCGCTGGTAAGGGCCCTTTTGCATCTCTGTGCTGTTGCTAATAGCTCTCAATGCAAACCAGAAGGTAGCCCCCTACTTCAGCAACTCCAAACTTGTCATGGGTGAAAAGGCGGTTTATTTCACACATCTAATTTTAGCTGCTTTTCTAGCACTTGGCAGCTGAAGTGACAAGCTTAAAGACGGCTATTCATAATGATTGTTGTGAAGAGCTGTGCAGAGAGGAGTACCTGATACTGAACATGTTAGGCTGTCCATTTTAAAAGTTGTGTTTGTGAGAAACTAATTCTAACACTTAATACTGTATGGGCGCTTTTTCTGTTCACTGCTCATGTGGTGATACCTATAATTTGATTTATTTTCAGACTTTGAAGTGTAGAAAGTCAAAAAGAACTGGATGTTTTAGTGTTTAGATTGCCTGCTTTCAGATTGCTGACAGCTGTGCTGTTCTCTTGCAAGCATGAGCCAGGTGATGCAGTACCATGGCTGCCGGAGCCTCATGAAAGATTCCAGCAAAGTGACAGGGCTGGAAGATAAATTTGATATGCTGGTTGACTCCAATGACGTCATTCTTGAAAGAGTGGTAAGCAAATTATTTCTGGATGTGGTTTTTATAAAGTGTTCAGTTGCCACAAGTTTTCTTTTTCATTGCAAGAACTTTAGTGGCTTTCACAATTTGTCACTATTTCTTCAATATGATGTATTCCCTTTTTATTTTAAAAACCCTTCCATATGCTAGGCCAGAGATACCAGCAGCTAAGGCAGGTGGGCCAAAGGGAGGGAAGGTAATATGGGATGCATGAGGAAACTAAATACAGTTTGACATATAATCCTCACAGCCTGAGAACACGTCTGTACATTTTAGAGTGCTTCTCTGAAGAAATTCTTCCCACCCCTGCTGTTCAACATACTCTTCCCATGTTTGTCTTGTGTTGCACAGAATTTGGGGGAGATGGCTATGGAGCTACCTGCCTACATGACTTTCTTTACTCAGTCTGACTAGAGTGTCTGAGTGTGGTGATTTAACAGGTGTTTCACATTGTTTTTCTGGATTTTAGAGTATTTTATTGGATGAAGCATCAGGAGTGAACAGAAACCAGCAGCCAGTCCTGCCAGCCGGGTTACAGCCCCCACAGATGATCGTTTCCAGCTGGAACCGTAAGGTGAGGCCTCGTGCTCAGTTTGGCTGTGTTAGCTGAGCTGTTCTCCCAGCCATTGCACTACCAGTTCTCCAGTGGAGTTGAGTAGTTAAATGTTCTCTCATGTTTTTTCACACGTTCTAAGTATCTCTCTCTTTTTCTTTTTCCTGTTCATTCAAACTTGACTCTGAAATCTGTGTGCTTTCAATTGCCATTTCAGTTTCACATGCTCAACAGCCTTTCTTGTGCTTATGAATTCACGACCTTGAGTCCAAACACTTTCATTCCTCACTGAAAAAAAGTGACTCCATTTTAAGTGTGGGGTATAACTCTTCCTCTGAATGTTGGATCAGACTGAGTAAAAGAGACTCTGAATGTCTGGTAAGTCATGTTGGTTTTACCTCTGGTTTTTTAAATAGGCAGGAGAATTCCACAAGAGAACTCAGTCTGAAACATTCCGACTGCTTCATGCCAAGAATATTTCTCGACCACAGCTTAAGTTTCGTGAAAAGATTGACAATTCCAATACTCCCTTTGTACCTAAACTTTTTATCAAACCAAATGCTTTGAAGCCGTTGCCTGAAGGTAAGGGGGTTTTTTTTGTTGGGTAATTTGTTGCGAGTATTTGACACAAACCTGTCCTCACAGTCTAGAAGAGAAATCACTGACTGTAAAAACAAATAGGAGATGTTGAATATTTGGGTGTACTGATCTTGGTGACACTGTTTTCTCCATATGTGTAATGTCAGGATAGGTCAGCAAACAGCATCTTCTTGCTGGTATATAGCATATAATCCATTCCAAACAGATAATCTGCTGCTGCTTTTTACCACCTTGAACATACATGAGAGTCACTTCTGCATGAGAAGTCTTGACTAGTCTAGTTGGCTTTACAGATATTCTTTCAGATGAGTGAGCTGCACCAGGTGTGTGAAGAGACCTACCTTTGTTTTTGGTGCTTTATCAAAGCTGCTGGTCACACCCTGTTTCAGTAACATATTGTGCTGCTGCCAGTACATCTGTATTCTGCACTGATGCAGTTGTACTTTCGGTAACTGGGAATGATTGAAAAATTTTTCTAAAGATTTTTCAATCTCCACCTAAGCTTTTGAGCAAAACCACCTTGTGTCTTGCCTAAAAACAGCCAAGTAACTGAGTTGCTATATGAGGTACAAAATGACAGCAAAAGCAGCGGCACTAAATTGTTAAGATTTTTGGTACTTCATAGACTCTTGTGATGGGTGGAGGGGGAGAGTAAGTAGTAAGCTGAGAACATGTTATGTGGGGGACCCAGTCCAGTTATTCCATATTGGTTGT
This sequence comes from Dicrurus megarhynchus, assembly GCA_013399195.1. NCBI lineage: Eukaryota > Metazoa > Chordata > Aves > Passeriformes > Dicruridae > Dicrurus > Dicrurus megarhynchus. The sequence goes on along the minus strand of VXAD01008916.1, from coordinate 46,390 downwards.
TCAGCCCTCACAAAAAGTGGACGGCAGAGAAAGGAGCGCCCTGAGGACTTGGATGTGCCAGCTGCTTTGGCAGACTTCATACATCAGCAGAGGACGCAGAAAACTGAGCAAGACATGTAAGAAACTAACCTGACAGCAAGGTGCTTGGAGTCCCCTGGGTGAACCTGCGTGGTCAGATTGTGCTGATGCTCATCATGTATGACAGTTCTGCATGTGTTTGTGTCCACACTATGTTGTGTGTGATTTGCTTTAGACCTCTGCAGTTATGTTAAACCTCTGCTTAAAAAGAGACAGAATAGGGAAACTACCATAGCTCTCAAAGCCTCTTGTGTTCTGTCCTCATAAAGAGGACTGGAATTTAGTCTGTGCTTGTCTCTTCCTAATTTCCACAGGTTTGCTCACCCTTACCAGTATGAACTGGAGCATTTTTCTCCACCAGATGGAGTTCTCAAGAAACCTGAACTCCAGGTTGGTGCCCACTTTAATTTTAAACTACAGATGCAGTACTTTTACAGCCATACTTGACAAATTTCAGGTTTGAGGGTGGAGGTTGGGGTGGAGCTGACAGTGAACATACCATGCCTAATTCATTTGCTCTGCCAGATGTACAGGCCCATTGAGGAAACACCCTGTCATTTTATCACCACACTGGATGCATTGGTAGAACTAAATGAAAAGCTTATGACTTGTAAAGAATTTGCCTTGGACTTAGAGGTAATCCAATTGCCTTTTCTATTTAAAAGTTACACGTGTACTTTTAGGAGCTAGGAGACCATTATATTCTTCTAGGGGGGAGGTTGTGGTTTTCTCCTGTTTTTTGTACTCCCTGACATGAAAAGGCAGTTCCTGACCCCTGATCTGTCAGACGTTATCTATAAGGTTGAATTAAACTGTGTCAGTATTAGAAGTTTTCCAATGGCACGGCTGGCTGCACACTTCTTAGTGAATTTGATCTTCTTTTGATTATTCCTAATTTTTTTATGTCATCTTTGTGACTGCAAAGAGAAAGTTTGCTCATCCAGCTGTCTTTTTTTCTCAAAGAAGTCCTTGTTGCTCTTTCTTCCCTCATTTGGAGTGCTGTTTGATTTATAGTATTGTTTCTGTAATGAATCGTAGCTTACATCTCTCTTCCATGTTTTCAGCACCATTCCTACAGGAGCTTCCTTGGCTTGACATGTCTGATGCAGATTTCCACCCGAACAGAAGACTTCATTGTTGATACACTGGAACTGCGCAGCGACGTGAACATCCTCAACGAGACCTTCACAGACCCTGCAATTGTGAAGGTCAGCTGCCAAATTCACCAGGATTTTTTTAAATTATTATTATTATTATTGTTTTAGTTTAAGCTTTATTTTAGTTAAATCACACTGTGTGCTCTGTCTTGGTCACTTGATTCTGCTTTCGCTATAATTTGTTCAGGAGCCTTGATGTTAGTTGTGAATTACTTGCCAGATGCACTCATTTAGTAGTTCTATACTTAACAGTAAAAAACAGAGAAAAGAAATCTGGTCCTAGACACATGAATATGAAAGCACAGCACTACCAGCCTGGAGTAGAAATGTACTTCATATCATTCCCGAATTTTTTTGCTTTTCAAGGTCCTTCATGGTGCTGATTCAGACGTGGAATGGCTGCAAAGAGACTTTGGTCTGTACTTGGTGAATGTGTTTGATACTCACCAAGCTGCTCGTCTCCTCAATCTTGGCAGACATTCTTTGGACCACTTGCTAAAGCTGTATTGCAGTGTAGATGCTGACAAGAAGTACCAGCTGGCTGACTGGAGGATACGGTAAAAACTGACCCCTAAATGGGCTGGAGCTGCAAGGTAGCACTTCTCCTTGTTTGCATTGCTAGAGCTTCTATTTGCAGAACCCATAGTTATAGGTTAGTCTCAAAGTGAATGAGCACAGCATTTACCTGGCTGTGCCCAAAGTTTTTGAGTGTTACATTTTCCCATGTTTTTAGAAAATAAGTTCTTTTTGGAAAGATCTGAGAAGATGAAGTAATGAAAATCTCCTGAAAGCCCACTTCTTAGGAACAGTTCTTAACTACTGCAGTGTTATGGAGACAGTATTTGCTCCTCTAGTGCCCCCACAAAAACATGTAATCACATGTGCAAGGTAGAGCAGATGGTGTTGGAACAGTGAGCTTGGCTATGCAGGTGCACCCTGCACACCACAGGGGTCTCAAGTCTACTTTTGTAGGCTCTGCAGAGAGAAGAGAGCTATTACAAATACCATAGCAAGCACTTCTGCCATGTGACTTAGATACACAGCAGTCCTGCTATCCTGCCCATGAACAAGAATCTGAATTGGAGAGTGCACAGCATTTTACTGCTGTTGCCCAACGAATCCTTCACTAAGAAAACAGAAGAATTTCCATGTTAGTTCTTGGCATGTCTCATATGCAGTTTGCCCTAACATGCCTTGCAAGAGAAAAGTGACAGTTTGGTGGGACAACTGAAATGTGTTAGTGTAATTGTGGCTCTTTTTCCAGCCCTTTGCCAGAAGAAATGATCCGGTATGCCCGTGATGACACTCACTACTTGCTCTACATCTATGATAGAGTGAGGGAATCGCTGTGGGAGAGAGGGAACGAGCAGCCCACACAGCTGCAGGTTGTGTGGCAGCGCAGCAGGGACATCTGCCTGAAGGTAAAGCTTCACCTGGTTTGATTACCTGGATAGGAGTATGGGATTAGGAGAGAAAGTCCTTTGCCTATTCTACATCTTTTCCTTTTTGTATGTCCGAAAACAGCCGTATAAACTCTGACTCAGTCATGTGCAGTCACTTGTTTCACTAGCTAAGGTCCTTGGATTCAGATGCCTTCCTGCTCTTTTTTTGAATGCTAGTATTCCTTGGCCTCACAATGTATTCAGGTGTGTCTTTTCTAAGAGATGTTACATTTCTGGTTCTGCTGGATGTTCCTAGAAGTTCAAAGCCTCACTGGACAGTTGCATTCTGAGACAACTATATTGTGCCTATGGAAGACACTGTCTACTGAAAGTAGGCTTTGTGTAATGTAGTAAAGCTTGAAGATAGTAAAGCTGCTCCTGGATTTGATGAGGGTGGGTTTCCTCTAACAGTGGATGAGCTGTGTGTTTTTCAGAAATAGGCTCCTACCAATAGTTTAGGATAAAAAGCTCAAAGATACATTGTACCACAGTGTATTCAGTCCCCTGATGTCCATGTGAGATTCTGTGTCTGAGAGAGGCAAAACAGAAAGCTTACTTCTTTTTTTCCTGTCCAGAAATACATCAAGCCCCTCTTTACAGATGAATCCTACCTTGATCTGTACAGGAGGCAGAAAAAGCATCTTGACACCCAGCAGCTGGCAGCATTTAGGCTGCTGTTTGCATGGAGAGACAAGATAGCACGTCAAGAGGACGAGAGCACAGGGTAGGAAGTCTTTTGTTATGGACACTGGCATAATACTTCAATAAATCTCTTGGATTATGCCCCTTCCACCCCTGAGATGGGACTACTTTGTTACCTGTAGAAATTACTGTACTACCTCAGGTTGCTTGTTACACAGAAGTCCTGTTACGTTTCATTTCTTTTTGACTGATTTCATCTTCTCAGACCTTGTAATGGGGGCAGAGTTGTCTACTTTGAAGTTGTTTTTTAAGTGTAACATTCTGTTACTTTCACACCACCTCCTTGTGTTGTAGATATGTGCTACCAAATCATATGCTGTTGAAGATCGCAGAGGAGCTGCCCAAGTAAGTTTTGTTCACCCTGAAGGAGTCTTACTTGATTTTAATATCCAGCAAGTCATTTCCAAGTGTGTAATTACTTCTGCAGTTGGTCCCTTCCTTCCAGCTGTCAGTACTGCTTTTCTCTATAGTTGTTCAGTTTGGAAGAGAAATAAGTAGCAGTACTCCTTCAGAAGGCTCCAGACTTCTGGGATACATCGCTTGGATTTTATTGCAGTAATAAACCACATTCCTTTGCATTGCTCTATGTCACATGTTCCCTCTGAGATTCCTTCACTTTTACAGAGCAAGAGAGGGATGAGTTCCCCCCAAAATTTATTTGGATTTTATTTGCAGTTCCCAAAGGGATGGGGAGAGCAAGGGACAGATCCCTTAAAACACCCAATTTGTACAATATTTTCCTCAAACATTTGGCACTCATCACCTAACATCCATACTTGAGAATAATAAAAATGCATCTTTAAAAGGCAGGTCCACTGCTGGCCTCAGCTTTTATAGGTGAATACTGATTGAAATAATGATGAGGACAGACAGACCACAGAAAAGTTCAGTGAGAGGAGAGCTGACTTGATGGCTTCTCCTCATCTGCACAAACCTGGTGCAGAATTTCATCACAGAGATTAATCTGACTTGTCTTGCTCTGTCACAGTCAGGACAGTGGTTATATCCAATTGCACATCCTTTGAATGCAAATGCCCAACATAGCAGCCATAAATACAGCATACTGAATTTTCCTTCTCTCTCTTTAGAGAATCTCAGGGTATCATTGCTTGCTGTAACCCTGTCCCACCACTTGTTCGCCAGCAGATTAATGAATTGCATCTGCTCATTCAGCAGGCCCGGGAGATGCCTCTTGTCAAGGTAGGAGTAGCTTGTACCACACAGGAGACTAATCACTGGCATTCCCTAAGCCAGGCCCTGGAGCTGAATGGTGACCTGTGATGATGCGTGTGCTGAAGTTTGCTTTTTGAACAGTGAATGTAGTGTTCTGTAGTAGAGCAGAAAGATTCGTTGCAACTTCTTGCCTGTCTGCTGTGTAGTGGCTTACACACAGTTTAGTTTCCTGGAAAGCTGGAGCAGTAAGTGAACAGACACTGCTTGAACAGAATGCAGTTGTCCATCTTTATACTGCACATCACATTTGCCTGTGTGAGGAAGAACTGCACCTTGCAGAATTTGCTGGCAGTGTAAATGGACTCATAAATGTTTTATAGCTATGGTGAGGCCAAAAAGAAAAACCAACCTAGGTGTAAGAAGTTCATTAGTTAAAATATATCATCAGCATGTTGATATTAATACAGCTTTCCTCCTGTAGTGAAAAAAAACATTTGTGAGCAAGAATGTGCCCTTTCTGTGTGAGGTGTTTAAATGTACAGCCAAGTGCAAACACTGCAGGAGAAGAAGAAAGTAATTTTATTAACCTGCTAGCTTGTAATAAATGTGTTGAAAACATTGATAAGGTGGCCAGCCTAGAAGAAACGGGGCTTTTAAGTGACTTACCTTTCTCTCCCGTTGTAGTCAGAAATTACTTCGACAGTCAAGAAGAGAGCACCTCTACCCAACCCTGAGGTACTGTTTGCATTATATTTTTACCTAGTGTCTTAAGCCTTAAACATGGAAACAAATGTATCAAAATTCTACCTGCTAGTAAATTGCTTCTCTCGCCCATTTTACAAGTCTCTCTGCTTTAGCTTAATGGTACTTTTCTGTGCTAGACTCATAATATTACCAGCTGTAAACTGATGTTTTACAAACCACTATAAAGCAGCACTTAAGGTTTCATTAGCAAACTCTGGCTGCTGGACAGTTTCATGTATGTTTGAATATATTGACTGAGCTGTAAGAAGAGAGGTTTCAGATGAGTTTCTAAGGCTGACTCATTCTCTCTCGTCATGTGTATGAAGTAAAGCATCTCATTAGCTCATGGGTGTTTGCACAGGTAGCCTTTTGACGCCAGATGCAACGTGCTCTTGCATGTCAGCTACACTAAGAATATTCCATCTCTGAATTTCATCCCTTTTTTTTGGAATTTTCATTAAAGTGTTTCTGCATTATGTGAAAAGAATTGATTCATAGTGTATTAATGGTGTTTATAATTCAAATCTCTCTGCAGAAGCTGGAGAATGCCCTCTTTGGACCACATGACAGTTCACGGATTCCTATGGATGATTTTCAGAATAACTCTGCCTTGGGTAATTTAGAGTTAACCTAAAAGCTGTGCTAATAATGTAGTGATGGAGATTTGATATGGGGGAAATAAGTGGTCCTGAAAAAACTTTAAGGGAAATCTCATGACACAAAAGAACAGTAAAATATACAAGAATCTAATAAAAATTTTGTCTCCTTTTCACGCAGACCCTGCACCAGTTTTGGAAAATGTTTTTCTGTTTTCAGACAGTGAGAGGACAATGGATATTCAGGATGGTCAGCCAGAGTCAACATGTCTTGTTGCTACTGCCACTGTCAGCATATTCGGTGTAAGCAGTGTGCTTGTGACAGTGTCAGTATTGAAGTATTAGAAAACAGACTTAATAATCTGATAAAACTGTGTGGAAGTGTTGAAAGAAATAAGGTGGGAATGCATGGCAACAGTACTAAATTTTGTCAGGCGTATGGCTTAAGCAAGACAACTGGGATAGGAGGGCCAGCAAGTTAATTCCGTGTCTCTGGAGGGTCACTGATATCAGTGGGATTTCAGAGTGAGAAACAGCATGGCATGAAATGGCAGTAGCCAAACCAAAAAGAATATTCATGTTAATATTTCTTCCTTTTTTTCCTTTCTTTTAAGGAATGTGATGAAAACGAAGGAAATAAGAGGACTTTAACCACTGCACAGCGGAAAGCTCAGCTAATAATGGAGTCCTTTGAAAATCCATTTAAAATGGTAAAAGCCCCCAATAGAGGAACTCAAATTACCCAGTGCAGAGGATGCTCTGAGCTGGTTTTCCAGGCATATCAGAAGAGCTTGATAGAGCATCAGCTGCTGCTCTCTGACTGAAGGGATTGTCCTTCTTGCAAAGACACGTGTGGACTTGTTTTCAAAACACATTTAAATACCTTTTGGATACAAGTCTTTCTACATAGTAAACAGACCTTTCACTAGGTTTTTTTAAGCTAGTTTTAGGTTTTTCAGATTTGCATCACATTTTCATCTGTACTTCATGGCTAGGGTTAGTGAGCTGAATCTACTCTTGTAAAGAATCAGAAGAACAATAGAATACGGTTATATGTTTGCAGTGGTAAATTACTAGAAAATAATACCAAAAAAATTTCTGGTGTGCAGTTGATGGTTGGTCTGTTGGGGGTGTTTTGTTTTTGTGGGGAGGGGTTTTTAGTTGTTTTTTTCTTTAATATTTCTCTTGGCAATAGCTGTGGTAACTTCTTTTTTTCCACAAGGTTTTCTGTCTGTAGAATACTTCTTCAAATGAACTCACTGATTTACAACAAGTAGCATTTTAGCAATGAGCTAAATGTCACATGCTTTGTTCAAAGCAAATTTTTTTTTCCTCTCTACAGTACCTACCTCCAGAGGAGAATTCTGCCTATGTCTCACAATCTGCAAAGTTTGACCCATCATCAAAAATTTATGAAGTAAGACTGGTGCTAAAATTTCCTGCCAAGTAGTACAAAAGAAACAAATAAGTAGTTTATTTTCCATCAGGAGCCTCAGCAGTATAGATTTTTTTTTTTCTCCTTGGATATTTCTTGAGAAACTTAACATTCTCTGTTAATGAACTGTGACATTCATATCCTTTGAAGAACCAGGGATTGGAGACATTCTGATGTATAGTCCCTGTCTGTCAAAGCTGAAAACTCTACTGAAGTATCTGCATTTGTTCTCAAGGCTTATTTGTAGCTCAGAACTTTTAAAGCATTTGCTTTTACTTCACCTGGTGTAGCAGATCTTAATCTCTTTTACAGTTGAATTTGATCTTAATGAAGACCAGCATGTGTTAGCAAGTTTATAAACAACTTCTTGCCATAAAACTTTAAAGAAAGTGTTTCCAGATAATATTTTTTCATTGCAGATCAGCAATCGATGGAAGTTGATGAGTCAAGCACCAGTACCGAAGAAGTCCAAGAATGAAACCAGTAAGACAGCAGCCCAGCAGTCAGGTACAGCCATTCTTCCCTTCCTTAGTGTGTCTGCCAGCATGCTTTTCCCAAGGCACATAGGTTGCTTCCTGTAGATGATTGATTTCCTGACGAATGACATTATTTGTTAACATTTGTACTCTGTTTCGTTTGAGACTTGATACAAGCTGCTTTGCTTGCTTTTTCTAAGCCCCTGGCTAACTTACTCCTGCTTTTTACAGTAATGCTTGTTTGTCTCCATAGCTGCCCGTGTCCAGACACAGAAGTTGCATAAAAAGGCAGCACAAAACATTGTATCTGTTCGTCAGCAAGCCATGGTATGTCATAGAATTCCTCCTTCCACCCATTGCTCATCTTGACTGTTAGCGTTCAGAATGAAACTCTGAGCCCTGTAACTGAAATACCTGAACAACAGTATTTTGATAGTAGTCTTTCTTTGGTGCTGCCCCGGATGTAACAACAGGCCCCTGCTAATTGTGCTGTGCACATCGTCACATCCCTCCATGTGTTCAGTAGGGAATGTTTTCCACTGATGCACCTCTGCTCCTCACTTCCTTTAAGGTTCCTCAGTTTTTCTGCATAGGTTCCCCCAAATATACCGGTGAGGCCACAGCAGATCTCAGCTTCCCGTGTCCTGTGAAATGACAGCTTGGCTTTTCATAAAAGTCCCTACTGTGAGGAGAAAAAAACATAGCAGTTTAGGCCCCAGGAAAAGCACATTTCTCCCCATGCTATTATTGCCAAAGGCAAAAGCAGTCACTGGAGCCTGGCTCCATTGGGCAGTTAATCTGCACACTGGTGCCTCCACAGAGATGTTTCATTTTCCTTTCTTCAGCTTATCCTTTTTTCTGTTCTATGGGTTGCTTTCACAGCAGGAACAAGCTACTAGGAAGAGGGAGAGAGACACAAGTAAAATGGGAGCAGAAACGGGAGCAGAGTTGCCAACACAAGAAAAGAAACGGCAAAAAACCCCCCAGCAACCAGAGGAGCTGGAAGCACCGAGGCAGTTTGCCCCTTTTGATTACAGCAGTTCCAACTTCACAGTGTTTGCAGGTAAGATCTGATCCATTGCTAGAGTGCTGCATGCTGTGGAAAATGTTGCCAGCTGAGCCTTGACAAGGCTGTGTGAGTGTGGGTGCCAATGCAGTAGACACTGTTACAACCCACTTACCTTGTAGTGGGGAAATATTTGAAGAAATTGACTTGAGGAATGTAGACTTTACTATCCCTTTTCTGTTTTGGAAACAAAATCCTGAAGCAGTTGGCCAGGTGGGTTGTGGATTTGGATTTTGTTTCTTTTCTCTATGTGTTTAATTGGACCCAAGAACTAGGAGGCAAAGGAGATTTGACTCCTTTGTAAAAAAGCACCCATTCAAAAACATCTCCTGCCCTTAAAAGATTGTTCTGGATTTTACCATGTGGGAGGCTGTAGTGAAACCTCCATATCATCAGAGGAACGCTGTGGAATGCATTGTTCTTTATAGAAAGTTTTAGTGACAGCTTCTCTCCTCTCTCCGTTAGGAAGCAGTAAATCAAAAGAGTCGCCACAGTTTGATCCTGCCAAGCAAGCTTACACAGGCAAGGTATGGGCTTGTCATGAAAGGAGGAACAGAAATGTGGGCAACCATATGTACCCAGCTGGGGGCTCTCTGGGAGGTCACATGATATTTTCTGCATTTGCAGAATGTTCCCTAACAGCTGCTGGATGCAGCTTCCAATCACAGGTTCATGCTTTGTATTATTACTTCTTCCCATCCAGGAGGAGCTTCCTTGGAGTCCCTCAGACTCTCTTGTTGTTTTCCACCTGTTCATACATTGCTTACACCTATGTCTCTGTACATCACAAGCATGACACTTGGACCATAGCAAACCACCACAAATTCCAGTACCAAATTCAATTCTCAAAAATCACAGGTGTTCCAGTGGTTCCAGGACACATCAAGTTTGCGTGTTGCTCATGTTCTCGTCCAAGTACTGTTACTAGGAAAACTCCTCCAAGTAGTGTTATTAGGAATAGTCTCAGCTCAGAGGTTTTTTACTTAACTTACTGAAAAGAAGAAAAAACCCATAAACAGTCAAACCATGGCTTGCTGATGAACAGACACAATGTTTTGTGCTGTCCTTTTATGCATACTTAGGGAAGTCTGTGACCAGCACAGGGAAGTCAGCGAGCAGATTTCTGTGAGGTTGGAAAGATCTGGCAGCACATGAATCTCGTGGAATATACTTGGCAGGAACCTCACTGTGGTGGTGTTTTATTTGTTTGTTTGTTTGTGCAGAAATTTGCTGGAGCTAACAAACTTCAACAGTCTGGAAACCGGAGCATGTCCTACCTGGCAGGGAAAGCTGAAAGGTGTGTTGTCAGCCTGCTCTCATCTAGCTGGAGTGTTTGCACACCCCTGCCCCAGAGCCATGGGCAGAGCTTAGCTATTGTCCTCCACTGCTGTGGGAGCTTTAGCATATGTTTAGTGGAAGAGGTTTCATCACAGACTGACATCAGTTTAAAGAAAAAAAAAAAGGAAAAAAAAAACCCAACAATTTAGGATTAATGCAATCAAAGACAAGTCTGGATGGAAGATTTGAAATGCTGAGGTAAAAGTTTGTGTTAAAGGGTGTGGGAGTTGCTTTTTTTGATCAGAGATAGGTGGAAGTGGAGAGAACCGCTTGCCTAGCTTGGGAGGAACAACAGCACTGCTGCGTATGAACATTCTTGTTCTGAATAGATACTTAATGGTTAGCTTACAGGATTTGATTCTTGTGTGTTACTTAGTCATAAAAGAGCAACACTACCTAAGGGCGGCATTGGAGGGAGAAGAGTTCTGTCTGCCTCACAACCCTTTCTTGATGGAATCAGTGTAACATTGTCAGTTTTCAATCTTGAGTGAATTTAGAGCGAGAGTTACAAGTGTTTGTTTAACTCTTTTGCAGGGGTTCAACACACCACTGGCCAAAGAGATAATCTTTGTTACAGGACGTGTGGGAGTTGCTGCTGAATGAAACAATAGTTAGAAGTGTTGTCACCATGGGAAAGCAAATACCGGTCATTGATCAGTTTTTGTACAGGAAAGTTTTTAAAACCATTAAAATCCTTTTTTCCCAAAAGGAAGAACATCTTAATTGATGTCACTTTTGTTATATTCACATTGCTTTTTTTTCTAATTATACTCACAGCGTTGCTTTGTTTATTATTTTGAAAGTTTATCCTGTGTCCTCAAACACAATTAAGCTAAACTTGTCACTTCTTGGAGCTGCCTGAAGTGCAGAACCAGCATATCGTTGGAGTGCGGGAGGAACCTCTTGGCATCTCTAAAGGTAGCACAGAAATAACAGAGATGCAGTAGATGTGACTCAAACTGCAGCAGTTCAGAGGAGAAGTGAGGCCAGAGTGTCTTTCATTATAGACCTTGCTTACAAATTGAACTGCACAGCTCATCTCTTACAAGACAGGGTAATACGGAAAAAGAGCGTGTTTACCTCGCAGTGTTTGTGTATGGTAACGGAAAGATTGTATTTTAAGGAAAAGAAAAAAGAGGTATAGGAGACCAATGGTTTCACCATAAAGTTACAGAGTGAAAGTAAGAGGCTGCAGCTGAATCTCTACAGCTAAAGTAACATCTCCGAGTTTTAAATACCCACAGTGAGTTAAGTCTTTGTAGAAGGAGTATCAGAAACAGTATAATCAGTATTTGATGGGTCAGTTACAGAGCTTATTCTAATGCAGACCTCTGAGGGCTGGTAATATTGCTATGAGAGGTAGGGAACTTGACATTTTATCGGGGCTTTATTTGACAAAGACTATGAGGAGGCCTGGGATTTAGTTTGTTTTCAATCTTTTTCCCTGTTTCTGGGAAACAGGGAGTGGAAGGAGCAGAGGAGGGGTTTTACTCCTTAGGTATCTTAGTGTGAACAGTGCTGACTAAGCAGCATTGTAATAGTAGAACAGTCTCTTTCTGCTTATAAAATCTGCTTACATGGCTGAATATTGGAGAATGTTTTTGTAAAGAGGCAGTTAAATAACAATTGTCTCTAAGTGCATTTGCAGGGCCTGCCAATTCCTTCCTTGCCTTACCAGTTCTTATTTCTTTAACTTGAAGAAAAAGTAAGTGTTAGCAAAAGCCTCATTGGCCCCGGGGATATTAAAATCTCTGTGGTTTAAATCCTCTACTTAAAATTCCACAGAAAGTGACATTTCAGGGATGATCCTAATTTTAGTCTTTTTCTGTTTTCCCTTTATGAGTTGCCATAGGTTTTAAAAATGTCTTTAATGGAAGTGACTAGCAACTACATACATGTTTTATTCACTTGGTTGTGTCTGTGAAGTTGTAGTACTGGAGTCCCCTACTGTGAGGTTATTTTACTGTTGCACAGCAGCTGTTGGAGATCTTTGTGTAACCTGGTTGGAGAACTGCTCTCAGTATAACCTTGGTGCATTTCTCCCAAAGCCTCCTCCTCACAGCACACACCACATTCTGTAAGGCGGCCAAGCCCTCGCCTGGGCCCACCAGCACTAGAACTGAATCTGCTTTTGTGACATCCACAGAATCATAGGATGGGTTAAGTTGGTAGGGACCACAGCAGGTCATCTGGTCCAATCTCCCTGCTCAAGCAGGGTCATTCTAGAGCACATGGCACATGATTGTGTCCAGATGGGTCTGGAATATGTCCCGTGAAAAAGACTCCACCCCCTCTCTGTGCAATCCATTCCAGTCCTCGGTCACCCACACAGGAAAGTTCTTCCTAATACTCCAGTGGAACTTTGTGTGCGTCACTTTCTGCCCATTGCCTTATGTCCCAGTGGTTGGCATCACTAAACAGACCCTGGTTCTCTCTTCTTGGCATTCCCCTTTTAGATATTTACACTAATGAGGTCCCCTCTCACCCGTCTCTTCTCGAGGCTGAACAGGCCCAACTGCCTCAGCCTTTCTTCTTGAGATATGCTCCCCCCAACCATCCTCGTGAAATCCAACACAATCCATCCTCATTACATCCAACCCTTAAAACACCCAAATTAGACTTTTCGTTTTCCAGAAAACTGATCGCGCTTGGTTCTGCAGGCGGGGCGGGGCCGTGCCGAGCGCTCGGTGTCCTCGGAGGAAAGGCTGTGGCGGTGTGGATCGGGCGCGCCCTTTCCCCGTGGCTGCGGGGGCGGCCCCGCTCC